>JAOZJS010000312.1:0-46100 GCA_025882695.1 Amerodectes protonotaria | reverse complement strand
GGGGAAAATCTAGAATTTGAGTGGTGCTATCGTTTCCTGAAGGGTTGGAGCAAAATTTAGATACCTTGGACTTGGGGGTCTAGCATAGATTATATCAAATATGGGCATTTAAAAGAGTGGTGAACGCCGTTCACCGCGCGACCGCTAACGTAGTTTTTGCCGCGCGACCGCTCAAGTGTTAATTGTTGCATTGATGCAAGCCCTACAGATTGTCCCAAACTCTCAGGCTTGTTGTTCCTCATTGACCATTTTACAGAGTCCGACCTACGAATTTAATGATAATTAACACCGTGTTTGCGTTGGCTAAATTATGGCCAATATGATTGATTATGATGTGTGTGTGTGTGTGTATCCTTGCCGATCCAAACAATTTTTATCATCATAAGTGGTGTTTTCATTTGGATCGATGGCGCGAATCACCATAAAATGTAGATAGTATCCACAAAATCATAATCTCTTTGGATCCGCTTGCTCTCAAATTTATTCCGTGTCAATTATAATTGTTATGTAATTGATAATTACACGAATATACAAACTTGTTTCCAGCAGTAGTTACTTCTGTGTGCGTGTCGTCTGTTGATTATTGCTCTCGGACCACGTTCGCGTAGGTGTTCAGACTGCTTTGGCCATCCCAGGCAGCAGCATACATGGCTTGATTTCTTGGAAATTGTCTTTGTCAACGCATTATTCACTGAATCCTTGAATTCATTGAATAATAATTAGATAGATAATTCTAATCATTTCGATATTCAACCGCCCATTCAGTTTTTCCATCAATGATCCACCGAAATAATCGTTGTATTTACAACCAAAACCCAGAGAAAAAAAGCTAAATCTGATACGATTCTTGGAGTTTGCAAAATTATACAACCATTAACCAATAATGTAGGCGTGTGTGTGTGTGTGTAGGATGAAATTTTGTGCACGGTGATCCTTGGTACGCCCTAAAAAAATTTTAATGCTTCTTTGGCCAAAAGATTTTATGATCAAGATTCTGGGCTATCACCGCGACCAATCTGTGGACATTTTTGGTCAATGAATTTTTTCCAAATTTGCAACTGCGCACATTGTATGTGTGTGTGTCTATCTGTTCCGTTTTTGTTAACCGTTTCCGGCCAGCTTCTTTTCTTTCTTATGCTTGGCAGTAAAATTCTACTTGGTTCTATTTTAAACAATATACAAATATTGATATTGTCGATATGATTCCAAGCTACAGGAAAGACAATAGAAATACACTTTTGTCCTGGTTGTTCTTCATTGTTTGTGAATCAATCAATTTTCATCTGGGCGTGTATGTGTGTGTGGGTGAAAGCCAGCCAAAATGCTGGTTCCAAAAGCTGATCGGAGCTTTTGGCAACAAATTCATTCCATTCATAGGTTTTCCACAAAAACACACACACTGATTGCCTTCCAGTGTTATTATCCTCGCCATTGGTTTCCTTCCTATCATGCTATTCTCTTTTCTTTTTTTTCTTTTCATTTCATTCACTACAATTATTAATTAATAATCGAGCCAAGAACCCTTTTGGAAGAAGGCAAGAAAAAAAAGATTTACATATCGGCGGTAGTTGCCGCTGTACGAACTCGAACAATTCAAATCTTTTCGAGCTTATACTCTAGCTGCACTTATCATCATCATTCTGTGTGTGTGGATGGATGGATGGATGGGATGGATGTGCTATTATTTGAATTATATAATGGGTAACATATACTTTGTATATTAAGTGTAAAACGAAGAAGAAGAAGAAAAAACTATAAATTGAATAATTATAGTTGCCCGAAAAGATTCTACCATTCATTCATAAACTGGCTTGTGTCGATGGGTGAATTTCATTTTTTGGTTTCTCTTGCATTCAATAGATGATTATGCTGTTGTTGCTTCTTATTTTGTTCTCTTCTTGTTTCAAAAGCAATCGATTCTCGATTCTGGGAGAATTTTGTTGAAAGGGGGATGCTAACATCAACGCAATGACAATCTCTTGCTCTCTTTGGCTTCGATCTGAACACAGTGTGTGATTATCATTATTAATTAACGAATCAGAATCTATGTGTCTATGTGTCTTGGGCCAAAAACTTTGCTCTTCATCATTCTTTGATTCTTCTTCTTGTCGTCTCTCTCTCTTTCTCTCTCTTTTGCCATTGCTGCTTCCATTGACATTGTGTAGCATAAGATTCTAGCTTCCAGAAAGGTGGTCGGGCTTGTTGGTGAGGAAATAAGTGTGATTTATTATTATTAGAAGAAGAAGAAAAAATTCTGCTCTTTTTTCTTTCTCTGTCTAACTTCGATTCTTTCCTCTCTTATTTTTGGTTGAGCTTGTTATCGAGAAAAAATTCTCTCCTTTTAAATTTTAATTGATTAACAATCTGCTGCTGTCGCTGTTTTTCTAGCTTGTTCAACACCAAGTTTTCATCCGAAACAAAAATCTCCTTAAGAGAATGGTTGTGCAAAATTCATCCTCGTATCCCGACCAACTTGGTGGTGTCAGTTAGTTGAAGGAAAATTCTCATTTTTCGTATTGTACACTTCCAATCGATTATTGATTGAGAATCCTAGTCTCTGCCAATGAGCATTTCCTCCCATCTTTTATCCCGATGGTCATTATATCGATATTATTACAATCGATACAATTCATACCAGCCCATCAAACATTTTGGTGCGGCCCACCAAGCATTTCTAAGCAGGAGACAAA
Source organism: Amerodectes protonotaria (assembly GCA_025882695.1). NCBI lineage: Eukaryota > Metazoa > Arthropoda > Arachnida > Sarcoptiformes > Proctophyllodidae > Amerodectes > Amerodectes protonotaria. The sequence continues at coordinate 43,410 of JAOZJS010000312.1, read as the reverse complement.
GCTACATTCCTCTTTCTGATTGGTCCAGTGATGATTTGACCCTATGACGAGACACACTATAAAGCGATGAAAAGCGTTCAGCTTTAACCAGTACGCATCTATGTCTGTGTATGTTTGAGGCCTATAAGAACCGTTTTCCCTTTTGATTGGTCCAATGTGATGATTTGACCTGATGACAAGACACACTCGAACACTATAAAGCGTTGTAAAGCATGCAGCTTTAACCAGTACAAGTCTGTGCTTGTTTGTCGCCTAATGTGCCTTAGTGCAGCCCACCAAGCATTTCTAAGCAGTAGACGAAGTTATATTCCTCTCTCTGATTGGTCCAATGTGATTTGACTCGATGATGAGACACTTTATAAACAGGGAAAGAAGGTGTGGTGTATTTATGTTCTCCCGTTCAGAGATGAGCCTGTCTTATGTCTACATTCTACACTACTTTATGTGAAGCCGGCCAAAAAGTCGAAATAGCCGGAAGTTTGAGGGGTTTTTTTGGTTTTTTTTGATTGGCAATCAATTTAATGAAAAATAGATTGAATATGTGGTTCATTAGCATAAACTTTTTGCAAGATTGACATGCCAATCCAATTGATTGGATTGTATGTCGGAGTCGTGGCACACTAATTAATGTTTGAACCAATAATAATGATTGGATCGTACGTAAATAATATCCTTGATTGATTTGATTCACTTTCTACCTGGTCTAGTTTATTCAACCTAACCAACCACCTTTCCGCTAAAGGGCTTTGATGAATCGGATATCATTTTTTTGCTTTATTCGATTATATCGATTATATCGAATGTAGCGATCGTCCGCAGCAGTTATGCGGCAAACTTGGACAACTGTATACGGTGTTCAGTAGCCTTTTTTTCGGATAAATTTTAGATATAACGTGTTTAATCCTATTTTTCATCTTTTCAAAGATTGATTCGATTTTAAATTGATTTGTTCTAATTTGAAATCGATGAAATTCCCTTTTCTTCATTGCTAATTATTATAATTACTTGTAATTAAGGAATAGATTTTGAAAGTTTGCTGCGGATGTGAATCTTTATCGGATTTTTTCCGAATTGAACTTGTTTGACCATTGGAATTCGGACTAAAAATATGCCCGAGAATTATAAATCTGCAGTTTTAGTTCGATGCCCGCTGGGGTTTTTTCTCTCGTTTCTCGGACAAGTCCAAAGCTATAAACAGTGATATTCGATGATAAATCAAAATCAAACATCGATTGATCCAGTTGAACAGAAAACATAATCCAATGCATACATGATGCTGATTATCATTATTGTATAGCTCTTCTTCTCAATTACCCTGATCAATTCCCATCATTAGTGTCGTTGTCCAACGACATATAATTGGCAAAACGGAAAAGATTCGAAAGCCAGAACAAAAAAATTAACCGTAATTACGGTTATCTGGTGGTTCAACTTCCAAATGTGCGTCAATTGATAATTTATCAAAATTGACAAGAGGCCATCTCTTGTCTCCGAACTTGCCCCAAGAACAAGAGCACATTTTACGCATTCTTAGAGGACAATCACCCGAAAAACCTAAAAACTGAAAGCTAGCTTGAATGAAGAAATTCTTGGAATAGCTGTTTATGGACCAGATTTTTTTTAGGCGAATGGATTCTGACTTCCGTCTTAGTCCGTCTGAGTGTTAGGGTCCGAATCTTTTTGCTGACATCTCTTCGGTCCATATTGATGCTTTTTCGCTCTTTCATTCGAATTAATTAACAGAGAGATTGGATACTTAATAGTTTTTTCCGTCGAATTTATCGGGCCTGTTCAGTCCTTTTACGATTTTATTTCGTCTTGGTCCAGCCATTTGGTCCAGCCAAATGATTATCCTTTTCTTTACCGTTTGTCTTGCTTTTTTCTCCATTGATCCTTGATGATGTTATATGCTCGTGTGTTGATCAAATGTGGCAACACCCAACATCATTAACATTGATAAAGATGCACCAATCCATTCAATGTTTCCAAATGGTGTCCCTAAATGAAAATCTGTTATGTCCATTGGATCAATTGAAGACAGCACACACACACACACACACCGACACACATTGTGGACATTGTTCAGTTGATTTCCCAAACAACGCTAACTGATTGTTGGAACAAAAACAAACAAACAAACAGACAAACAAGACCAACAAGGAACGTTTGTGTGTGTGTGTGTTCAAAATATTAATAAACGAAAAAAAGAAAAAAAATTGTCCAGTTTTTGATCAATCACTTCATTTTTCTTTCTTTTTTTTTCGTCGATCCCGATTACATAACTTATTACCAATACCATGGGAGCCATGTGTTTAGTGTCCAGGCGACAGTAAGTCCATTGTGTCCATTGGATTGGTCACTTCAGTTGAAAGGACACACACACACACTTAAATGGGCTGTTTTTCATTAATTTTGGAAAAAAAAGAACAAACGAAAACGGCCAATGTAGCCAATGTGTTCAATTGATTTGTTTCGGTTCTTGAAATTTCGTTTTGGAAAAAAAATGAAAGAGATTAGAAATCCGATCGAATCAAATGACCGATGGCCACCAGTGTTGGAACAAACACTCCAATGCTAAACGATGATTTTTTTTCGTCGAAACTGGTGGTGAAATCATTTTTCAACATATCTTGTTTTTAATTCTACTTCCTGCAAGCTGAGAAATAGGCTTGGTCTTCGAAACCCCCGTAGAACATCGGAAGGTGGTGGTTTTTTTCAATAAATTTCCTAAATCCAAAAACATCTACACGCGCGATTTTTTTCGGTGTTCTGGTTCGATTCTGGCTATTGTGTTCTCCTTGCTGTCATTTTTCCCCGGTTCAAAACTTTCCATTATATTTCTATAAACTAAAAAAAGCGGAAATTGCACGTGATCCAAATCGTTAAGTGATGTTGGTTCTCCGTTGGTTATTGTTGCGGATGCGTGTGTGTGAGTGTGTTATACACGTCATCAACTTCCTATATTTTTGTTTTATTTCGGACATCTTTGCAACCGAAAGTGCAACAACAAGACTCGGGAAAACAAAAACAAAGAGACCCAGGGAAAGGAACTAATAAAAAAAAAAGATAAAAGATCATCATCTAATCAGACACATAACAAATGGCCTAATGGAACATTAATGTTACACTGGTAGTTCCAGGCGCGCCATAAAAACCCAATGTGCAATGTGTCTCTAAAATTCCTAGGTGGTACTCGGGTATTTATTTTCTTCTCAATTTTGCTCTGTGTCGCCCCCTCTCTTCCTCTCTCTCTCGCTCTTCCTCTCGGTCGGTCCTACTTATTTGCTTGACATAGACAGTTATCCAAAGTTCCGACGCTATTTGTCCCCTCATTTCTTTCATTCTTTATATCACACGCTCCCCGTGTGTGTGCGTGTACAAATAAAAATAAATATTGTTCTAAAGTGAAGTTTTTTTTAAAGTTTTTCCACCAGCGGGAAAACAAAATCCCCCCTTCATGAACAGATAAAATGGCAGTTTTTCGAAGATTTCCTCTATCCCGGGCGCTTTGATAGTTCCCAAACAGAGAGAGAGAGAAAAACTTTTCTATTTTCTTATTTTGAAATAGTAATAATAATCAAGCACAACTAAGCACAAGAAGCACGCCCACACTACATTTATCGACTTTTGTTGGCGCTTTGTTTGTTGTTGTTGTTGTTGTGTATTCATTTTTGTGTGCCCGTTCCTTTTCCGGTTGTTCAGGGTTCTCGCGATTGATGAGAATCCACCACAGGTTCATATGTAAAAGTGTCACCTTTATCTAAATGGAAGCCAGGTACTACTAAACTGTACGCCATTTTGTACGCCAACATATTCTCTCTTTTTTTTTTTTGATTGATCGACTTGGATCTTCCGGTACAAGACCAAGATGCTGTTATGGTTGTTGATCGGCAACGGGATTTCCACTTCTAGACTGTTCCCTGTTCTTGAATTATTTATCCATCGTTTTAGCACACAGTTCTTCTTCCTAGAAGAATTGGTTTACAGTAACCATAAAAGTGGAAAATGAGAATGTTTTTTTTCTCAGAATTCCAGAGGAACTACCAAATAAAGTCGGCTACCACCAAAATATTAATCTTCACATGGAGCTTTAAGCGAAATTACTTCTAAAGTGATTCGAATGTTTCCTATTCCATTTTTTTTGTATCTGGTTATATCCGAAAAAGTTACAATTTAAAGTGATCCAATTTTTCCTGTCTCTCTTTTTCCTATTACTTGGATCTTGTTGGCGCTGGAAAGTTAAATTTAGTCTGGTAGAAAACCTCTTTCCTTCTCCCAGTGATAGAACTACATAAATTTTAAAACCAAGTTTCAAGTAGATTCTTATTCTTTATTTTTCCTCCGTCGATGGTGATGGCCATTCCATGTCTGAAATCAGTGCAAAATGACCAAAGAGAAGATGATTTCTCGCCCACCTATCAATGATTTATTACCAGACATGTGGACTCGGATCGACCCGTGTCGATCGTGTCCAAATGTAACCAAAATCCAATCAATTAATATTCATTCAATGTGTTTCGTTGATCAAGAAGGTTGAAGGTTTTCGAACTACCATCAGACAACAAAACAACCTGGAATTAGAAAGACTCCTATCATTCCGTCCCTAGTTATTAATTATTGTTCAGCTTTGCACGATTCTTGCCACGATTTTTCTTTAGTTTGTGTCAATAATAATTGTTATTAATTAGCCAACACACACACATACACATTGTTGAAGCAAATTTCATGCCCGACCAAAACGATTCAAATGAGCAACAACTGGTGCGTGTGTGTGCGCCTGCACAATGGTCAGTGGCTTCTGGATAATGATGATCATGGCCAGGAGGATACACATTCTCTCCTGGCCTGATGTCAATCATCGAAGCTAGAAGAAGAAGATGTAGACGATGATGATGATGATGATGATGATGATGATGAGGTTCGATCTTCTCTAGTTGATTAAGTCTTGATCATATCTATTCTTCTTGTCTGGAGATGATACTCGCTGCTACTGTGTGTTATTCTCAACGCGCAAATCAGCAATCATCATTCTTGTATGCACTTCCTAGTTTAATTCTAGCTTTCACTCTAAAAAAAATCAAAGAACCTAAACAAAGATTGAATAATGCTGAAGTTCTAGCTCTTAATTCTCTTCTGCTCTACCATCTTCTGGTTGCCGATTATCTTTCCTCTTCTGTTCTGTACTCGCGCGCGTGTCTTTGTGTATGTGTGTGATTGGCGTTATTATCGAAATCATCTAAATCTAAACCGAATTCTCAGAGAGTTATCATTCTGGCCTGGGAGAAAAGCTTGAATTATCCGTTCGTCTATTTGTACACTAATTGGCGAATAAGCAACAAGCTATAGCAAAACCAAAATGCACCGAAGCAAAAAAGATGCTAGCCAGAATTCATCATTAAAATCATTATTATCATTATCATTATTATTAGCGAATAGAATTTAAAGTCACGTTTTGAGGAGAGTTTTGTTATTTTGTTCCATTCCGAATGGTTTTGGAAATAAGTTTGTCGCTCTAGTTTTTTTCGGTTGTTCGAGTCAGAACCTTAGCTTAAGCTGTTCCAATGATTGCCGTGCATTTCATTTTCAATTATGACATTCAATTATAAGAATTGATGAGAGAGAGAAGAACATTGAATCCCAGATTCGGGTTCGAATGGTTGGAGAGAATCTTTTTTTTTCATTATCCTTCCTGAGCAAATTCCTCACGCTAGGTGGCCATACTTTAAGGAATTTCCGTATCCTCCGCCAGCAAAAAAAACGATTCTGTAACATGAGAAGAATTCTCTTCTCTTCTTTTCTCGCTTTCATTGGGTTTGATGTGTTTGTTCTCTAATAAACAGACATTCCTATCATGTTTCTTGACATGCTAATGATGGATGTTTATCTCTGGTCTCTTTGCCTAGTCTAACTTGCTGTGCTTAGTTTTCTGATCTTATTTTTTTTTACTTATTTTCTCGTGCTTAGTTCTATTTCTCACATCAGCTTCTTGGCTTGAGCACAAAGTTTTTTTCTTTCTTTCTTGTTCTTGTCTTGCGCTGTGATATGAATGATGCCTTGAAGCCATTAATTTATGTGGCCATTATATTCTTCGCCTTCATCATCATCATCATCATCTTCTTCTTCTTTCTCGGACATCAAAGATGATATGTGTGTGTGTGCGTACGGAGGTAAAGCGAAAACAAATTGCTAGTCTTGTGTGTGTGTGTGCGCGCGATTCGTGTGTTTTCTTTGCGACAAACTAAGATTCTAGAGAGAAAATGAGAAAAAAAGAACCATGATAGGATTTGCGTCCACATCGTCTTTCCCTCCGATTTCCAAGGGATGATGTCCATAAGACGATGATGATGAAGAACAACAAAAAGATGCATCTTATAATGAATGGTTCATTCTTTCGTTTCTCACACACACACACACACGGTACGCGCGATGCGTTACGCGAATATTTGTTCTTATTAGTGCTCTTTTCAGATGGAAAGAATGTTTAATTGGCCAGGGCCAGTTTAGTTATGTCTCTTCTCCTTGTCTTTGACTTTAGCCTTACTACTGGTCATTATGTTTTCCCAATGATGATGATGATTATGAGATTCTCTCATTTACTTCTTTCCTTGACCATCGTATTTTCTTTCTTGTCCATATTTCAATTGTACGTTCAGCGTATGGCGTTCCATGATTCGCTTGATTAGAGAAAGTGTCTCCCGTTTGTCTAATTTTGTTGCTTTTCATTGCCCGACTATGAAGCTACCCCCTTGTCGTTGTTCATTCTTTCGGGGATGACATTGATTAGCACAGAGATTTTTTTATGGTGACAAAAATCTATCTCTTCCTTTGTGTTCATTGTTCTCTGGATCGCACATCATCATCGTTGCACACACAGATTCGTGCTTTGAATACATGATTCTGGTCGTACACGAACACTTGCTCCATCCAAAGTGTCCTGCAATATGATGAAAACTTTCCCGAAAAATTCAGCGACAAGGCTCATTTAAATGTCTAATTAAATCGTCTATATTTTTCTCTTTCGGGCAGCCAGGTTTGTTTCCAAACCGAACTTAATCATTATCATCATGGTCGTCCGACCAAGAAAAATTAGCAACAGTAATAGTAGTAGAGATTGCCCGAAAGCTTAGGATTGTGCCCATTTCAAAGATGCAGAGAAGGGTCTAGTGAAGATGCGCGCCTAATAATAATTGCTTAATATGATGCTTTGGTGAATGTTCAACCAAAGAAATTATTGACCTTTGTATGCATTTTTCTATTATTCTCTTGTTCTCTCTTTTTTCATTGTGAATTCATGCTTTTCCATCATCTCCATCGCTATTTATTTCGGCGTCTAACTTCAGTGGACCCAAGGGAGAGTTTCGTTCCTTTTGCTATAGCGCGTTCGGTGACCTCATCAACTTTGATACCTTTTTTCGGCTCACTCTCTACGCAGATTCTGTGTGCTCACAATTCTGCATTCGGTTAGATAAACACATTTCAAACATGTTGTGTCAGCGATTCATTTTTTCTTCACTTCCTTTCGAGGAATATCGTCTGCAATCGACCAATCCGAAAAAAAAGGTTCAACCCGAGCCAAAATGTTGGCAATAAACAACATCAACCATGATAACATTGGACCCTAAATCCGGGCCAACACTTTGCATGCATACAGACACTGTGTGTGTATGTGTGCATGTGCGCTAATTAATTATTAATTTCATGATTAATTATTTGACATTCGTTGAAACTATCTATTCTTGGTCCAGTAAAGATACATTTTTAACGCTACAGTGAACAGAATTTTCGGATCGAACGGAACACGACCAGGAAAAAAAACAACGTCCTCGTTGGTGATTGAAACTATTATCGGATCTGAAATTGATAGGTTTATTGTTTGTGTTGGTCGGTTCTCTCTCTTCCAGTTTAGCCTTGGTCAATAGAAATTGAAAATTCGCCAAAGTGAATATGGTTGGTTCATGGACCGGAAATATGGTCAATCTATCATACTGATTGTCCAAACTCGAGTCCGATGGTGGAAAGCCATTTTGGAATGAAAAAGCCCTTCCGATCAGTTTGATAATTAGTTTTTATCTGCTCCCGGATTCTGTCGCCATTCTTTAGCCAACTTGGCTTCGGATTTCCGAAATCGCTAATCAATTTCGATTCTTCGAAACGCATATTTATCACTAGGGGCGTCTATCTGTATGTGTTTCTCAGTCTGTTCTTCCCATTGTTGGCCGATATCTTGTTGGTTTCACTTGAAAAGCATGGTTAATGAATAGAGGAAAGCTTTAATCAAAACTATTTGAGTCAAAAAAGCTAACAAACGCCAGCGACCAACAGAATCAAATGAATTTGTTGCGTTGCGTAAATCACACTCCAAACGATAGATACGATTGTACAATCGAGAACGCACTCACACACATCGATTATCGTCCAAGGGTTGACCATCACTCATTCAACTGTTCATAGTGCTTGCCAAACGAAAGGGGCCTGCCCCTTAAAAAAAAGAGGCATCAACACTAACACAAACCGTTGATGTCTCTGGGCGGGTCCTATGTTTTGAAGCACAAGTTTGTCGATATATCGCTTGGATGCGCTGTGGACAGCTGCTTCATTTACACTTGTCGACTATACTAACTGTTTCCGTTCAAGTGAAATTTTTTTCTCGGACTTTTTTCTTGCTTGCTTCCTTTCTGTTCCTCCCTGTTTATTATATTGTGTCCACCATCTTTATTTTACTGGTCTATTCTGTTGTTGGCAGAATAAAAGTTTATCTCATTTTTTTCCTTCGAATACTAATAATAATAATCATTTCATTTCATTTCATTTCTCGAATGAATAGAGAATCAATTTCGCACTCTATTGAATCATTTGAATTATACGATTCAAGGAATAAACCTTCTCTTCTTCAAATGATACAAATTGATACATTTTAAGGACGAGCGAGAAGGAGAGAGAGAGAGAGAGAAAGAGAAAAGATACACCATCACTTTCTCGAACGCATCCTTCTGCTTCTTCAGCAGGATACTTATTTTGAAAAATAATATCTGCCTGTACAGACCATGATTCTTCGCGCTCTACTGATCAAGTCTGACCAGGGAAAAAAATTATAAAAGAAAAAAATCTTATTATATTCAACGCCGGCGCGTGGCGGCAATCTTTTCACCGATTCTTATTCTTCTTATTTTCATGCTGTTTGCTCAAATTATTATTATTATTATTATTATTATCATTACCATCCATCCAACCTTAATTATGCAACAATAAATAAACAACACTTTACTTTCATTGTTATCCATGCAAATTTTTGCAACATTTGTCCGGTCCGAATGTTGAGACACTGGAGATCAGAATCAACGTTTGCGGTCAATGCCGAAAAATTCATCAAGTCTCGTCTCACCTGAATCACTGAATGATTAGCATGAGAATCAGTTTCAGATTTTGAGAGGTTGAAATGGACCGCTGAACTAAAATTTTTCCTTCTCAAATTCTTTCCAAAAAAAAATAACATTATTCAAATGAAATTCGATATAATCTCAATGAACGAAAGCTTTTGGCGAGAGATCCAGATCGAAATTTCCATCGGGAAAAAATCGAATCCCCATAAAATGATCACGTCCATTTATCTGCGCGCCATAGTACAGGGAGTCATAGGAAGGAAAAAAATTTAAATTGCTTGCCACCACCGCCATCATCATCAATATACTATGGGCCAGCAAATTCGATTTAGGCTTCTTGCCTATCATCATCTAGATTCGAAACAGGGACCATGGACAGGGTGTTTCTCTTCCCCTTCACGCATCTATGAATGCGTTATATTGGGCGCCATGGGTGCCATCAAATTATTTTTCTGGTTACTGCTTTTGCCGATGTTTTTTTCCTGGTTGTTGTTGTTGTTGTTGTTGATGTTAGTGAAATTCAATTTGAAATTCATTCATTGGTCCGTGTTGTTGTTATTCTGTCGAGTTATTACAATAATCGCCCAATGACCTCTATAGCTTATTTCACGGTTGTCCGATGATGATGAAAATCGAGAATCGATTTAGGATTTTTTCTTCCTCTCCCCTCTTTCCCCACATGCACTACCCTATCTCGTTTTTGGTTGTCCGTAATGATTTTCCGATCACACCGAATCCAATGTACGCTACAAATATGATTTTAATATATTCTGTTAATGTGCATGTGTGAAGCTTTGGATTGTTTTTGGGCAAGAATATTCTTGGCTCAAAAGTAGGCTACGATTTGCCTTAAAATGGGCTCCAGAATCCTCTCCGGATTCTGTGTTCTTGACCAATCTCTAATTGGTAAAGTGTATATTAGACTTTACCGATATCATTGGATCAACTACCGAAAACAAAACAAAAATCCCGACCAAAATGGCCCTAAAAATCTTTGCTTTTTTCCGTTTTGGTTGATCGACTCGATCAATTTGTATGTTTTTCCCTGGTCTTCATTGACTTTGTTTCGTGTTTGGTTCTTTCGTTTGGCTGATTCTGATTGTGAGCAAGATATTTCTTGTTGTCTGTTGCTGTTGGTCGGTGTTCATCTTTACCTCAATCTAAGTTTCTGTCTCAGATTCTTAGTTCCTGGTTTTGGCGAGTGCATAGAACTCTCTAGCCAGTATTATCCTATTTAAGTTTGGAGGAAAAGTATAATTCTATTAAATCTCTGTATTTTCTTGGAAGGTTTTTTAATTCTTTTTTCGCTATATTCGCCTGAGTATTTACTCTGACTGACTGACTGACTATCTTCCATGTTGAAACCCCCAAAGACTGAAAGATTTCTAGATTTCTAGATTTTATTTTACTGATCCCTAATTCTGTCTCTTGAAGAAAGCCCTGGCAAACAACAACTCTGGCAATGGCCAGAATCTTTTTTTTCTAGGCCAAACTCCTAAATCTGGCTCCTCTCACTCTCTTTATCTTTCGCTCTGCTGCTGCTGCTGCTGCTGTTGCAGGCTTAGACTGATGAACCGAAAAGCATTCAACGTTTGATCCTTGAAGAGAGCAAGGAAGCAAACAAACAAACAAACAAACTGAACACAGTAGAATCCAGGCTGCTACAGCAGATTTCCTTTTTTTTCTTCTTCTTCTTCTTCTTCCTCTAAACTCAGATTTAGAGTTTTCTGTGTAAGGAAATTAGTGACATTTTTTCGATTGATCGAACCTTTTCAGTGATATTCCTCTCTCTCTCTCTCTCTTTTTCCTGTTCAATCGAATCAATATCCGATAGCTGCAATTTGCATCCACCATTTAATGTTTAGGGAAAGTATTTGCCCAGAGATCTATTGCTTCGATTATCTTCGGGCAGCAGCAGCACGAAAATGTCATTGAACATTTAATCTTTTCGGATGAAAAGTTTGAAGGAGAAAGAGAGAGAGAAAAAAGATCATTTCCTAAGTGTTCCAGATTATCTTTCAATCATAATCAATCATACAAGGCATCACGGATTCGGAATTGATTTCTTTTTTTAATCAATTTCCGATTAACTTAAATTTGAACGATATTTTCTTGCTTCTAGGGCTAGCATCCTATTGACCCTCACCTATTAATGATAGTAGCAAGCTATTTTTTGGTATCCCGAAGAAAAAGGTTAATGACTGGATGGATCCCGTCTTCATCGGTCGCCGTTTTCATTTCAAATACACGTCTTAATTCGATATCTCGATAGCTGAAGCCTCCGTCCATTGTCCGAAAGGGATTTTCACATGATTAAATTAAATTAATAATCAAGTTAATTCATTGTCCTTGATTCGGTTGTTTTCTGTCATCTCGATCCGTGAATTAACAGAATCACACACAATATGTAGGCCTCAACGAACAAATAGGTTGAGAGTTTAGATGCTCTCCAAGCTTTGTTTTCTGTGTCAATCTCTGTGTGTACTGTACAGTATGTCTTTATGTTTGCCATTCACCACACATTCTTGGTATTTTATTATTTGTATTTATTTGATGATCGATGATCATGGCAATCATGTTTTTTTTTGTTTAGTTGTTTGTATTATTGGATTGATGATGATTGTGATGATGATTATGCCATAAAAGTATCCAGTTGTGTTGGGCTATGTATGGGCTAAAACTATGCTCTCTTCGATCAGCTCTTTTTTGCGTTTGCTGTGTGTGAGAGAAGCTTATGGATCTCTTGTGAAGCAATCGAGGAGCAAGGAAGTTCGGTCGTAAAATGTCGATGATTTTTCAACCGAAAAAAAAGGATTTTCTCAATGCACGCAAAAGGAGAAAAAGTCCAATTTTATTAGTAGGAAACGAAAACCGTATATCTGATCTCTCACAACCTGGTTTGTGGAAATGTGAAAATGGTTTTTTCAATGGAAAAAAATCCTCGGTTCTACGATGATCACCACGTGTTTCGATTCTGGTGAATCACCTGAACCATCTGGATTGTTTTCGTCCGAAAGATTTCAGCAAATTATTTCAAAATGAAATAATGATAATTTTCAGTTACAAAATGGATTGCACACGCACACACATTATCCGAAAGATGTTTGCCGCGGCAAACACCACTGCACCGTTCAGCCGAAACACAAGCAACCATTGGCCTATCATTAAGGAAAACAAGGATCTTCAATGATTCATTGAAGAGTCTGATGAAATAATGGAGGATACTGGCGCCCGATTGTTTGCCTGTTGGTTAAATCGCTTGCCAATACCTAATAATTAGCTTATTATTACGCAATTACTTTTTATTATTATTAAGTTATGATGATGATACCTATTGTGGTCATCAAAACAAAATTCACATTTTTGGATTTTTCAGAAAAAACTTGAAATATGCGCTTCTTTTCGCTTTCGGAAAAGATGCTAAAATTATTCTGCAGGTTTTTTCAAAACACACGCACACGCAGACAATGCAGCGAACCATTGTATTTTTGTCCATAATTTAGAGGATTGCAGTGGACAACCGAAAACTGGTTATGTAATACAATACCAGCGATGGTTTTAATATCTACGGCAGAGATGTCCAACCTGTTGCTCAAAAGCCAATGTGCCTTAACATGGTTTTTGCGGTTGCTCTAGCTTATATTAGCCAAATCAATCAAAAATTAAAACTCCTCCCCATAAACCAAATTTGATGGTTGATTAAGGTTTATTTTGGAAAAACAATGTGAATGAGTTGTGTCAAATGAACCAATCACAATTCATCTGGCTCAAATAAGTACAGCATAAAGCAGCACACTGTTTCTTGTGTATTTTGTAGGCTGTTCGACAGAAATAAATTGTGATGGGCTGGTTTTTAAACAAATGTACGTGAGACTGCCCCCGTTATACAGCACAAATTGTCTCACAAGAGTCTTAATGTCTTGTTTCTCTAAATTGAAGCACCTCCCCAAAAACCAAGGTCAAATATTAGTCGAACCAATCAAAAATTAGAGAAACTGGCGGACTTTCCTGCTGCTAGTGGCTGATCGTATCCGTTCACCATAATTTGAATAGCTCTCTTTCTGGATCCGGTTGATTTAATTAGAGCAAAATTTTGATTATCATTGATTTGAAAAATCTTTAATTAAAAACACACAAATGGAGTTTTCAAAGAGGATTTATGAAAATTTATGATGGTTATAGTCCAATAGAAAATTGTCATCTTGTATGGGCAAGCTAATTCTGTTGTTGAAAGCTTTTGGCAAACAACCAACATCCGAATCAAAATCACCAGTGGAAATGAAAAGGATTAAATTATTCATTTTTTTTCCTAAAACACATGCAGCGAGGTTTTCGATGATGAGAATTAGACTAAAACCCTGGTTTCTAAACAGTAACCGAGCGGAAATCGTATTAAAAATCTGACATTATTCATCACATCTCTTCTGGTCCGTTCATTCCACTCACTAGGCCTTTTGGGGAACAAGAATGGCTTGCTGGATGCCGAAAATCTCTGTTTCTTCTGGGAGACGAAACAGAATTCCAATTTACCCACCATCACCATCCGCCTTGGCGCCAACATTTGATTCAGATGCTTTAATTATATACGATCCATTTTTATCCAGGCTCCATCCCACCCACTTTACTTCTGGTTGTGAAAACTTATTTTAGGAATCATAAAAATCCGTGTATTGGATTCGGGTTTGTTTGTTTGTCTGTTTCGAATTTCATGTCCAGAGATTTGGAACAAACCAACAAAACAAAACCGGAACATAAAGAAACGTCCAGAACAGAGACCAGAATAGAATGACCACATTCATTGTTTCTGTAAATGTTTCCCAATAATCAGTACCATTGTCAAATTAAATTAACAAATCGATGTGTCTCATTCATTTCTGGGGCTCGGTCTTCTGGACTCGTTGTTTTGTTTGGAAATCAGAGAATCCAAAAAATAGGACCCAGGGTGTATGTGTATGTTTTTTCCATCAGTTATGGTTTTTGTTTAAATTATTGTATCACCATAGAATATATCCGGATCCTAGGGAGAAAACCGTCTGACTGTGCATCTTTCCATGTCATCAACAGCAGCAGCAGCAGAAACAGTTACAGTAACAGAAAATGCAGTTTTTGTGTCCCGCCAAACTTAAAGTTGGTTGACTAACTAACCAAACAACATTTTCACCATTTCAAAAGATTCTGTATTGGTTCCAGGACCGATGAAAAAATTATGATTGCGTTTTCAATTTTCTGCCCATTGTCGAAGCTTACGATTTCGGCTTTATACTCTGATTTTTTTCCACTGCTGCCGCCGCTGCTTCTTCTTCCCTCTCTCTCTCTCTCTCTTTCACTGGTCTATAGGCTTCAAATTAATTACAAAGAATTGGGTTCGTAATACAGGGCAGTGGTCCATTCTGGTCCGATTTCTATTCAGTTGTTTTTGTCAGTTGCTTTGCTTTTGGTCGGACTCCGAAAAGTTTCCACCCGACCAAAACTTTTGCCAATGGAAAGTAGTTCAACTGTAATTATTAACCAAATCCACCACCACCATTACTTTTCAGATGATGAAATACCATTCCATTGTAGAAATACTTTTAGAAAGGGAAAAACAGTCCTGGAAAGCCTGAAATTTTTTCGCGCAAAATTTGATCGTGTTGGTTTGTGTCGCTGAGCGTTCTGGTCACATTGCTAGAATTTCGATCATTTTTGATGATCGCAGAATGTGCATAATTATTGAGGACAAAGTTGAAAATTGGTTCAGTTTGGTTCTTACGAAAATTTCGCTTCACGGAAGAAGTATTTTCGGATTCTCAAAAGTTTCTCATTACTAATTCATTGTTTATTTTTTCGCTTGAAAAAAAATCCCATCCGGTGATGAGAGAGAGAAAAAGAAAAAGAAAATTCCGGCCCCTAGTATTCATTCAATCGTTTCATTTATTCATTTCACTGAACATTCTTTTTTGAGGCTACCAATGCTGCCAAACAATTGATTTCACACCTAACCAAGCACATAAGTGTCCGGATAATTATGCAATATATTTCCTTGGAATATAGTTGAAAGCCTCCTGATGCTGGCGTTACTGGTGCCAATACACGGCAAGCTCCCCTCAATTCGGGGATAATCTTCCCGAATCAAACAAAAGATTTTGCTTGGCTGCTTGGATTCTGTCAAAAAAATCGTTTTTGTGTTAGCTTAGTTGTTGTTTTTGTTGTTTCGTTTTGTAAATTCTCCATTACGGAAGGAAACCGGGTACACACGATTACTACCAACGGTGGAAAAAGGTCCCGTTGGACTGTTTTTCTGGAATTTTATGCACGTGTCTTTGTTTTTTCCTGTTTGAACCTAGAAACAAAAAACTATTTGCGATGGTAACATCACTTAGTGAGACTGTTGTATGCGGGAAGCGCATAGCGGTTCCTATTGAATTGAATTCGGTGTGTGCGTGTGTGTGTGTGTGTCTGTTAGGGTTTTGTTTGCTATTTTGGTTGCCATTAATTAACGAGCCAGAGAATCAAATTAGCTTCTATTCTTCATTCAAATGCTCTATGCGAACCGAAGTAGCAATTTTTTTCCGGTTTCTAGGTTCCACAATTTATCATTTTTTCCCTTTATTTTCGACTTTCGTCTTTCCATTCCATTCCATGGCTTGCCCATGAATGCTCCCTACCCTTTGGATCGTATTCTCTGTGTATGGTGGCGGTGTCCGTTGTCTAGTTGCGGGAAAGTTCATTCTCGTATGGATCAGTTCCAAACTATAACCATAAAAAAAATACCATAGCGAGGGAGAGAAACAGAGAGAGAGAGCTAGATAGAGGAAAGAATGGCACACAAACACACACACACACACAAAATAATCAAATTAGCAAGAATATACAAACAGGCAGCCAGAGATCTAGATATCTAGAAATAGATATACCCGAAGATTCTTTGGGCACCGAACCACCATGGTTAGGCGGTTAGATTGGTTTCATGTATCACGTACAACCCTATATCATATCGCATTATTCATTGGCATCTCAAACACACACACACACACACACACACACACCCATTTACGCCCATAACAAGAATCTGAGAATAGATAAATACCCTTAATAAAATACGGAAACTTTACCCCGATCTTTCTTTACTTTTTTCCCGAATTTTTAGCCACTTTTAGCAATTTTCGCTAGGCGCAAGCATAATCAAATTTAAATCTGTCGTTTTGCTAAAGAGAGATTTTCTCCTGACAGAATCATGGCAGACCGGAAAAAAATGCTCTAATAATCTTCGCTGCTAACTAAAACTATGATGATACCCTGATGACATCCGATTGAATCATCAAATATGGAATAAATGAATCCGTTCCTGAAGGATAATGATTCTTTTTCATTGGGAGATCAACCAAAGCCAAAGTGGAGTTGAGCGGAATCGGATGCACGTGCCCCTTTTCTTTTGCTTAATGATTCACAAAGAACGTGTGCATATGTATATGTGTATGTGTATGTGCGCGCGCTTAATCCTTTTTGAGAAGGAGGAGCCTGTTCGAACATTTTTTGAATGTCAATGACACTTGCACTTGGAAAATATCTTGATACTAAGATGGATGCAGTTTTTTCGATTCTGTTCCACTTTGAAAAAAGGAAAATAAGAATAAAATTGCTAGGAAGAAAAGGAGCTAAAAGTTCGGAATCAATGTTGCTAGGGCCATTTATTTTCACACGATACACCAACGGTTATTCTTGTTAGCCGTTTTTTTTCCGGTTGGATCCATAAACGATTTTCAAATAGTGAAATTCTTTTCTCTCTAAGGCTGCTGTTACGGTCTTACTATTTGCTAAGAGTTCTTGTTCTCTTTTTCGGTTTTTTGAGTTTCAGTTTTCAGCCATCATTATTAGCGTTATTATCGGAGAAAAATGATGGAGAACACAAAAGTTGTGGTGGTATATTAGCTTACACTTACACCCGAAGCTTTAAGATTTTTCTTCATAATTTCTTCAGGGGTTCAGGGGCGCCAGGATAACGTCCCTGGTTCCTTTTTACTCCTCCTGTTCTGTGAAAGCATTCCAAATTCTATTCATTACACTTCAAACCAATCTGAGATTTTCAGTCTTTCTCAATCGTACCGGAAAATGATGAATCGAATGTCTGTATCAAAAATGGTGGCGCCCACTCACGCACATTCCGGAAAAGATTGCTGGTACATGTTGATTAGTATCCGAGCTTAATTATTGGGAACCAGTATAGAATGATTCCCGATGTGAATTCGCCAACATTGTTCTCCAGATTAATTAATTGAGATACGTGGAGAATCAATGTTGGACGCAAAATATTCCAAACGTTGCCACCTATCGATTTCATGTTTTATTTCTCGAGATTCTTTGATTCTTATTGTGTAATTATAGCAATAATGATGGCCATTATTCTGTGTGTTGGGAACCAGAAAAAACAATGCCAATATTCAATTGTTATTTTCTTGATTAGCACCGATCTGTAGTGGCCGTATCTTTCTACAACGCTCAAAATATATTACCAGTTCTGGATATTTGTGTTCATTATTCTTGGTCTCTTTTTTTTTGTTCCTGCACAAAGCCGAGGTAGCCAAAGTAAAAAAGTAGTCGAAGCAATTTCTGGGGCTTCGTTTGGTTTTGTTTCCAATACTCGCTAATCGCTTTCTAATTGGCCCATTTGCTTTGTTTGTTTTTTTTTCTGGTTCCTGGTTGTCGAGATTGTTTTGTCTACAATACGATATGCATTCGGCATCAATTCTGGATCGTTTTCGTGCATTTCATTTGGCCAAAATCCATGAGAAACAGAACCAGAAAGAAAAAAACTTTCATGCTTTACGATGATTCTTTATGTGTGTTCATATTGACAAAAGCGATTTTCAAACAAATACCATTCCATTTTGGGCTTCTCTCATCTAATTCTCGTTGTTTGTTCCGTTTTGTCATGCGACAAACACACAAACATACATACACTTACACATACACATGAACAACACAAGAATCCAATAGGAACATTCGCTTCCGCTTTGTTTTTGCTGCTTCTGTATTCTGCTTATGTTTCTTGGAACACTTTTGGAAGATGACTAATTTCTGCTTGTTATTTCTATTTTTTGTGATTTTAGCCAAAGCACAAATCACTCATCATCAATACTTCAAGATATCACCACAGCCGGAAGTGAATGTGATCGAAGGTAGTACCGTTGTGTTACAATGTGTGGTCGGTAACCAACGTGGACCAGTACAATGGGCCAAAGATGGTTTCGTATTGGGCTATGATCGTAACATACCGGGCTTTCCACGCTATTCGATGGTCGGCGATGCAAGCCTCGGCGTGCATAACCTGAAAATCAGTGATGCCAAAAATGAGGATAATGCAGAATTTCAATGTCAAGTAAGTCAATTTGAATCGAATTTTTCGATTGGAAACCAAATCAAAATTAATTTAATTTTGGTTGGATCATTCTAGGTTGGACCTGGTGGTAAAAATTATGCTCCAATTCGGGCTACCTCAAAAGTCACCGTGCTCAGTAAGTGTCTGATTATTCTGGAACCTTTGGAATGTGTATCTTTGAACTCCATCGCCTCGAAAACCTCCAAAAACAATTATTATGGATTAGTGCTCAGATTTCTTTCTACTTGTTTCCGGTAGGCTTGTCCCGATTTTCTTGTCTGCTTTCTAGATAATTCTTCTGGATTAATTGAATTATTTCCACCAGAAAAAAAGCTATTATGTCTTGTTGCGTGTGCATGTGTGCACCTATTATCTAATTGAAACCTAATTATAAATCAGTACAGAATCTCTTTGTCTTTGTAATCGCTAATTTAGCTAGTTCTGAGGATTCTTTCTTCTTCTTCCAAGTCTGATCATATTCGCAAGTGTGTTTAAGTTTCAGAGTCTTCAAATTAATTTTCCTTGATCCACAACTTCATTTCACTCTTTGATCTCACACGATTTCCAAAAGCGGAAGCGTGTACCCCAAAGAAGAGTAGTCGCATTTTCACGATAATAATTATCCAAAGCTCATTAGCGGGTCATGTGGATTGGAAGCCACTGTTCTTTTTAATTCAAACTCCTCATATCAAATTCTGATCGTGTCGGTTTGGAACGTGGTTCCAAATTGTGAATGTGATAATTCTTGTTAGCTGTCAACATCATTATCATTTGACCACTGTCCGAAATGATGATCATCTTTCGATCCAGTGATGATCACGCATAGCAATCCGGAAAGTGTTTGCATGGCTGTTCACTATTCGTCGTCGTTGTTGTTGTTTAGTACTGATCATTCGAAATGTTTCTTTACAGTACCACCGAATTCGATTGAAATCGTAACACCGATGAGCAGCGGTACGAAAAGTTCATCGAAAAATTCTTCTCACGTGGAATTACGTGAAGGTAGCACAATCACCATTGAATGTTTGATCACTGGTGGCAAACCACCGGCTCAAATCAAATGGTATCGTAAAAATGTCGAGCTTCGTCCAGGTATGTGACAAATGAAAAATTGTTATAATTTATGATGATGTGAAATGATGTGTGTATGTGGATGTGTGTTTCTTCATTCTTGTCATACAGAAATGGGCACCAATCCAGAGACCACAACTGTGACCACAACGTTGGTTGATTCCAACAGTATACAGGAAATCGATTCGGTTGTTTATACCAGTAAATCAAAGATTACCGTTTCGGGCCATGCTGAAGATAATGGTGTACCGTATACTTGTGAAGCAGTACATCCTGCCTTGACTGGCCGTCCAATGCGTCGTACAGTGTCGTTGTCGGTTTTATATCCTCCCGGTGAACCAGAAATAAGTGGCTATCGGGAAGGAGAAAATCTAAAAGTTGGTGATACAATCAAATTGGACTGCAGAGCTAGAGGTGGCAATCCATTGGCTCAATTGGTTTGGTTCCGTAACGATGAACAAGTGGATTATTCCTATAAGACAGTGGCCGAAAAGTATTCACAAAACGTTATGGAATTCACTGTTGAAGCACGTGATAATAATGCCATATTCCGGTGTGTGGCTAGCTCACCAATCATGGAACGTCCCGTAAGCAAAGAAATCAAAATGCAAGTATATTTTGGTCCATCCAAATTGACCATAACATCGGTGAAAGATGTTAAGGCTGGTGATGTTGTGCCGGTAAGTTGCCGTACCGAGCCATCCAATCCGGCCGCACAAATCAGTTGGGTTGTGGATGGTAGGCCGATTGTACATAACAGCACTGTGGAACCGGCTAAAGGTGGTGGATTTATCACCACTGCCAACATCACCATCACTATAACCAACCAGGTAAGTTGCTTGAATCAACCAAAAAACAAGAGAGAGAGAGACAAAAAGACTAAAGCCAGTCGCATTAGTCGCATTCCTGCCAACCATGTTTGTCGGATGGTTGATCAATCTTTAGCAGCAGATTGTTTCTTGTTGGTGGATGTGGATCTTTTAATGATAAAAATAATACCACCGCTTTTTGTTCGGAACCAACCAAAAAAAAAAATAAGAAAACTCTCAAAGCTTCCCATTATAAAAGTGTGGATGTTGCATCTTTGGGATGACACAATGTTGCTGTTCGTGCTCCACATTATAATAATAATATAATTAAAAATAAATTAAGAGATTGAATCTTTTTTTTGGAAAGCTTAAAAGCTAGAAAATCTATTTGAGCATCTTCAAGCTCTCCGTTTTTTTTTCGCTCGGGATTGTAAGGCTTTGTAAGGCAAAGCATAGCGACAAGATACATCGATTTTATTATTATAATTTTGTCTTGTTTCCTGAATACAACAATCCTGTTGTTGTTGTTGTCGTCGTCGTTGTAACCATCACCACTGCTAGAACCATAGATGGGACATAGACTTATCACACATAAGGATCTTCCGAAAAATTCCCCAAGAAGGAAACGAGGCGTACAAGGCGTCAGACACTCTCACAACGACAACCAACCAAAACAGCCACCAAGGATCCATCATTTCAGATTAATTTTTTTCAATGTTTTTTTCCCCGTCCTCAACTTTTTTCCCTCAAACTCTAAAAGCAACACTGCCAATTGTACTAATAACAAGAATAATAATAATAACGATGATACTACAAGATCGGCTGAACCGATTTTGTTTTTTCCGGAACCCCAGTAAAAAACTATGTCCAAGGTCCCTTTGATCTTGTCTGTTCCTTTTGAATTGATAATGGCGGTGGTGGTGGTGGTGGTGGTGATATAGGATACCATAAATTTGTCTTGACAAGTTTCCAGCGAAAAGCTGCTAGGGAAAAAAGCTTGGATGAAAAATCGTATTTGAAACAGAGAAAATAAAATATAATAAACGAAAAAAAGAAGAAAAACAAATTTTCCAGACAATTCTGGTTTTCATTGTTTTTCGCCTTATATTCTATTCTTTTCTTTCTTTATTTCTTTCAAATTTTTTTTAGTCGTTGCAAGTTGTCAAAAAATTTGTATTGAGATCCAAAGAACCAGAAATCCTGTGTTGCATGTGCGCGATGCTCTGCCCTTCTGGCGTGCGTGCTGTGTTTAATTTAATATAGAACACACAATACAAGACATAAAATTGGTAAGGCCTTAAGACTGGTGATAAGAAAATTTCAGGCTTCACTTCACTATTTTCTGTCACCTTGGCCCGGCCCCCGCCTTTCGTTCCATCCAATCGTAATAAGAAAGCAATGACGTTGAACGCATGGCGTGTCACAATTAATTTTTCAGGCTCTTCTTCTCATTTCTAGCTGTTGTATTCATCCCTTTAGTTCCCCTCCCCCAGCCTACAACATCTAATGCTGATGTTATGACTGTTGTTGTTATAGACCAGCCTCTGTGTGCGCTGCCAAACAGGGGTGATTGGTCGAAGGAGGGTCTTCATTTCAAAAAATAAAATAAAACAAGTAAAACCACTGCGCATCAAATATGTTTCCGTTTTTTTTTCTTTGGTTGATAATTATTATTTCGCCCACCTATTTTTCAATGGCGCCTTATTTGTGTGCGTGTGTGTGTGTGACATGTCATTTGGCTAAAGCTGTTTCTTGTCATCTTGATTCGGGCATAAGGTCATCATCATTATCTTTTCTTTCTTGCTTGTTTTAGAATTCTTATCTTTGGATTCTATTCGGTTTCATAATTTACGCTTTGGATTTTATGAATATATTATGGGTTGATGACAATTATCACAAATGTTCAGCGAGGATTTTCTTCTTTTTCTTATGCTTCTTGTCTGTGTGTAGGCTTGTTTGTCGCCTTGTCTGAACCATAAAAAAAAGACAACTAGAATGTCAAACCGAATGTCATATTAAATCATTCTTCACTGGATAAATGGTGTTAGAATCTTCTAATTTAAGTTGTAGGAGGCGAGCATTAGTGTGCATCGTCTGTAATGGCAATAAAGAAGAAGAAGAATCAACACTATCTTTGCCTCCGACCACCATCAAGGCATGGAAAGCGCCATAGACTCTAAATCACCACCATTGATGACCGATAGTTTCATCATTTGAGCCTGATGGTGTTGGAAGCGGTTTCAATTACAGCCAAACGAAACTTATAAATTCTGAAAAGGACGAATATTAATTCTAATGTGCTAGAGCGCTTTCACATGGCACACACACACACACAGACATTGGTGATGTTGGCATGTTTGTTTCACAAATTAAATTTTCCAAATTCACCAAGATTCCCCCACCGGAAAAAAATTGCTAGAGGAATCCGAAAAAACAATATACCCTGCTTGTAAAAGGGGATCAGATTGTTCAAAAAAAATGCGGGAATTTTTAATTTTTTCCAGTGCGAAAAAAAATCCTGACATTCAGTTTCCATTCTGGGGCTCCATAATGAATGAAATGTAGGGCCCTTCTCTCCCTCTCTCCATCTGGACCCATTTTTTTTCATTCAATTCATTCTCGGCGATTCTGGGCGCCAGTCGACGTAACCATTATGGATGTTGTTGATGATGATGATGATTGTAATTCAATTAATTCTATTTGAACGCGAAAGATGTGGACGAGACAAAATAATATTCGGGACCGAATGTTACACTAGTTTTTTTCTCGAAAAAAAAAATATTTATCATCACGATGGCGTCCATTTTTCGTCCGGTTCTTCATATTTGTTTGGATGCTTTCAGTTTCAGCACTGATTCCATTATCATACATAACTCATCCATACAGGGAACATAGTGGTACCATGGTAGTCGCTTTATTTGTGCGTGTGATTTTGATTCATTTTGAAATGTTTTCCCGGGTCCCAAAAGAATACTAATCCCAGGATCCAAGCCTTGAAAGGTTCTTTTCAATATCAATTCAATAAATTGAGAAACATTCCCAGAAAAAAAACATCAATTAGCCATCTTTTGATTCTGAAGATCATTTCTGATGCCTCTTGTTTGGTCGTTATTTTCGGTTGTTCCTGATCTAAAACCAAAACTGCGTCCAAATGAATAGCGTTTTGTATAATGACTTCATTATTCAAATTCACTGCTCTTTTTCGCCGGATCTATTTGCAGATCCTCTTAGTGTTTTTCCCATATCCATGTCACTTTATCCATTATTATAACTGTTGTTGTTGTTGTTGTTGTTGTTGTCCGGGCGCGACGATGCTCAACAATCCATGGAAATCATCTCGATTTTCTCTCGTTGTTGATCTTAATCAAGAGAAATGAACAACGCCGACACCATACACTCTGGCCGAGGATTCTATCTTTTTGTTGTTCATTCGATGCTAAAGCTCTCAGAATCTTTGTGCAATGTCAGAGGTGTTGTTTGCCCCTTTTATTTCGCATCTGTCCTCCCTTGCTTGTTGCCAGGGTGACAAATTTAGAAAAAAAGCGAACACGATAGAAACAGGAATAAGCAACGAAAAAAAAGATGACATCTTTACAACATAATCAATCCACAGACAGCAAGCAAAAACAACAACAACAACGACAATGATGGCGACAAGTAAGCAAGGAAAACAAGAAAAGATTCCTAATCACACTGGGAATGGATGTCAATCTTGGAGTATAGTATGTGGGCGGTTGGTGTTGGCGTGTGTGTGTGCGCGCTAAGCTTATCGGAATGTTTCTTGGAATTTCATTTTATTCCATTTCTTTTCTCTGGTGATAATCTGGAATACAATAATAATAAAAATGAATTCTACAACTTCAACAGTCCAACTTCATAACAAGGATGATGATGTCGGCGATGTTGAATGGTTGTTTGAATGATGAATGATTCTTCTTTTTTCGTCTTTCTTGCACGGAACTTTGATTCTGCACGATCTCTGGCAATG
Source organism: Amerodectes protonotaria (assembly GCA_025882695.1). Taxonomy (NCBI): domain Eukaryota; kingdom Metazoa; phylum Arthropoda; class Arachnida; order Sarcoptiformes; family Proctophyllodidae; genus Amerodectes; species Amerodectes protonotaria. The sequence continues at coordinate 18,807 of JAOZJS010000312.1, read as the reverse complement.
CGATCATCGCGTCAAGCTAAAGTTTCGATCCGAAAAATGCGCACAACAAGAAAAAATAATACATTTTTGGAGCACGCCCACAGATGGAAACGGGCCAATAGGAGAAGAAGAATATAAATCCCATCTTCGTTGAATCTAATGTTTCATCTTGCAGCAAAAAAAAAACACAACCAAACTGAAACACTCGCTTCTGGTAAAGGAAGGAATGTTTCGTAATGTTTTGAGATGCAAATAAGCTTAAGCAGTTGTAGATAATGTTCCGATTGTGTGTGTACTAGATGATCTTATTGTTCTTGGATCCCGATTCTCTGAATGGAACTGACAAAAAACAAGCCTGTACAATAAATAGTGGGAAAATTATCAGTGTTGTAGATCCTGGAACAGTAGAAATGATGACTAAGCCAGAAAAGATTTAGTTCGGATACTATATTGGATTTTCTATGTTTGTTTGCGGAATTCGGGTGTTCCAGATCCAAATTCATAGGATTTATGACCCAATTTTTCTTGTTATCTTGTTTGTTAAAAATGCAACAAAATCCAATCCCGCAGATACCCTGGTTGTTTTTCAAAAAAAAAACATTTCAACATTTTCAAAAATCCGTACACCACCGGATATGGGGGGAACCGGTGTGTCACAATTTAGCCTAGTTTAGGATACTTGTTCGGATTCACCGAACCATCGAATGGAATCGATCACATTGACGCCTAATGGTCCAAATGGATCTTCGTTTTTTGTTGTTGTTGTTGTTGTTGCTGCTGCTGGATTCTTGGTTTTTTACACCAAGATACAGTATCCACGGATCCATCCATCCGATAACAGCAACAACAATAATAATAATAATTCCTTCAGAAGTCTTTTCTGGTTGTTCTTCTGCAACATCTCTTTGTCTTCACACATTACATCTTTCTTTTTTTTGTTGCTGTTGCTTCTGGATACTCTTCTTCATACCGAATGTATTAAATAATGGCTTTTTTGTCTCTCTCTCGCTCTCTTTCTCACTTATTCTCATCGATTCTCTAGTTTTTTTTTCACATGCATACTTATACACTTTATTCTTTTTTTTCCTTCCACTTTCACTTCCCTTTATATGTGTCCCTAGGATCGTAATATGAAAATGTTGTCTTGTTATGCAGTTAATGGTAAGCTTAATTTATAATCTCCATAAATTATAATTGCATTCTGCATTATGGTATATTTGTGTGATGGGTGGGAGAGTGGGCCGAAGGAGGAGCGAAGAAACACCATCGTGGCCAATGCTCTTCACTTTACGTTGTGTTACTCATCATCATCATTTTTTTCACTTCGCTGTTTCGCTCTCCCTTTCTCTATCTATTCCCTCTGCTTTCCAAAATTAAGAGGAGTGGATAGAAAGGGGCTAAGGGCTGGATTGTGTGTGACAACAACGATGAAGCAGTATTGGCTGCGCGTGTGTATATGGCTAACCTCCTCCCACCATCATCATTATCATGATGCGGATGTGTTGCTTGTTGTTCTTTACTGGATTCACATGGATTTTTGTCCCTCCTCCTCCTCTCTCTATCTCTTTTGCTCCCCTTGCTTCCGTTTCTTGTCCCCTTACTATGGCCCGGAAAACTTCCTTCTATATCTTGGTTGCCCGACCACAACCATCATCATCACCGTTGCCCATCATCATCATCATCATCATCGACCATAGATAAAATTAGCGAAACGATTGTGGAATCTTCAGTTTTGAACGTTTTATGTAAGTAACCAGAATTTTGTTCTAGATTCTTTTTCGCTTGTTTCTTATATTTCTTGTCTTTGTTTCTGTGAATATTCTGTATTATTATTATTATTATTATTGTTATTAATATTACATAATTTCTGTTGGTCGGAGGAAACCAAGTTTCTAGAAGAAAATCATTATTGAAACTGCCATATTTTCATATAAATAGGCAGAGATATTGTGCATTTGCAACGTCCGCAACGTCCTTTTACCATCATAACTTATGATAAATTATTATGGGCAACGGATTCTTTTCTCGTTGCCTCGCTGTTGATGATAATGATAATGACAATCATTTCATTTGTTGTCCTCTTTTCCTCTCTTCCTCTCTCTCTCTCTTCATTATGAATGTAATATGCAGATCCGCCCGAATCGATCCATATATTCGGTTATGATGAGTCCAAATCATTGCAACATGAAACCGTACAACGGTTAACATGTGTTTGTAGTGGTGGCAATCCACCATGTACTCCTAAATGGTTCAAAGGTGATAAAGAAATCAATGATGGAATACAAATTTCGGCCAACGGCAACACAATGACCAACGAGCTTGGTAAGCAAGAATTTGTTGAACACACACCACACATTCTGACACCTATATCGATCGATGATTGACATATTCATTATTCCAAACAAACAAAAACTAGTGTTCCGTGTGGATCCAAGCGACAATGGAGCCATGTACAAATGTACCGGAGAGAATTCAGCATCTACCGTGCCCATCAAAGCGGTAACAACGTTGACAGTTCATTGTAAGTTCATTGTAAATGTTTGTCGATTAGATTGGTGTTCATCCCTAATGTGGTCCCCTGGACCGGACAAAGTAATCAACATGATTACTCAAGCATCCATCCATCTGTATCATTGATTTTTGACACGGTCCGACTGAGGGATTTCACTTGGGCACACCTATTGTCATTGTACATTATATTATATTTCGTTCGACTGTTGAAAGATTTAATTGCCTTGCCAAATTCAACGATCTTTGGTTTCATCGTCTTATTTTTCTTCATTCTCTTTTACCATTCTCTCTCCCCCTTGTCGAACATGCGATAATTTCAGTTCCACCAAGCAAGGTTTCAATCAAGCTAACGCCCAAACAACCGGTTGCCGGTAATGAATTGGAAATTTTATGCGAAACGGGCAGTTCTAATCCACCATCGGTTGTCACTTGGTGGCGTGACGGTTTCCTATTGGCCGGACATCAAGAAGGCATCCTGGATGGCCTTTTCGGTGGTAAAACCACAAGGAATATACTTAAATTGAATGTTACTAGTCAAGATGATGGCTCAATAATCACCTGCCAAGGTAAAAAGTGTCAACGAATTCTTGTTGTATTCCAAAAAAATAAAATAAAATTCTTGTTCCTCTTCCTCTTTCACACACAGCCAAAAATCAAGTTCTGCAACAAAGTGTTCATGATGCAATAACTCTCAATATCCAATGTAAGTTTATCGTGACCATCTATTTTCAAGTGCCATTATTTAAAAAAATTTTTTTCAATCGCATCTGAAGATCCACCCGAGTTCCTCAATCCACCTTTGACGCAGTTCGATATAGTCGAAGGCCAATCAAATTCATTCAACCAAACCGCTCGTGCCAATCCATCCAATATAACTTATAAATGGAAACGTGAAGATGATTCAGAAATCGAGACCAATACTGGCCATCGTATTGTGGCGGATGGACCAATATTGAATATATCCAATGCACAAAAATCCGATAGTGGTATTTATAAATTGTTGGCCACCAACGATCTTGGTACCAGTGAAACCTCCATCCGTATCAATGTGCAATGTAAGTTTCGGGTATTCAGTTTTTTTAATGGAAGCAATTGAATTTGACAATTCTTCTCGTACAGATCCGGCCATAATAAAGAAAACCACCGATATGGTTCTGGTGGAAGAATACCAGAATGCACATCTTGAATGTTATGTCGACTCAAATCCGGTCAATGAACGTGTTGTTAGCTGGATTCGAAGAAAGAATGATTCCGATCACCATGTGCCTCTGGCCATTTCATCGTATGATGAAAATGAATCCTTATTTTATAATAGAATGCATTCAGAAGTGGAATTGTTGAATGAAGAACAACAACAATATAGTGATGGTGCCAAGATCAAAAGTTCGTTGCTCATTATCAATGCTACATTACAGGATTCTGGTACAATATTTGATTGTGTTGCCAACAATGGAATCCTGGGTAAAGAAAGCAAATCCACAGTGGTGCTTCTGGTGCTTCGTAAGTCGAATTTTTTCTTCCTGGCTCTATCCATCCTTCTTGTCTTTTATCTATTTTCCGTATCTTTTTTTCTTGAATTTTCCACTTCTTCGTCGTCTTCTTCTTTTATCATTATTATATTCCATTTCATTTTCCATTCCATTCATTTTCTTTGCCAATATGCAAATTTGTTTGGGCCTTCTTATTTTTGGCTTCGGTTTTTCCCTTGCCATTCGTCGTTCTTTATCGAATTTAAAATTTGTTTCCATTGTCTAAGGTTTCCTCTTCTTCAAGAACATGGTATGATGGTGCCAGTTAGTTTGCTCCAAAATAGTTAGTTAGACCCGCAAGACTAGGCGAACGTAAGCAAAGGAAGCAAAGATATTTGAGTTCAATGTGTTGGATAATTTTGATTAAATTTATCCTGGAAACCAATTCAAAAGTCCGTGGCAAATCATTCAGCCATCCAAATTTGTATTGCATAATGATATTGTGCACAACGACAAGAATGGCAACTCTCATTTGCTGTCGTTGTTGTTGTTGTTGTTTGGTTTCCAGGATCAGATTGAATCCAAGATTCATCATTGTGTCTAATTTATGCCATTGTCTATATGCGCGCTTAGCGTGTGAATGAATGTGATTAGAAAGTAAAAGAATTTTGTTTCACCTCAAGAACCATAGGATGGTGAAAAACAACAAACGAGAAACAAAAACTTTTGTGAATTTAGAATTTCTTGATCATTCCAAAACTTTTGATTTCCTTGAATGATTTTCGGTGCATTCCTTCGACTTTTTGAATAATTTCCATTCTCCATTTTGTTCCAATGTTTGCACAGATAAGCCAATCATTGATCGATCACCATCGATTTCAAAATCAGCTTCCGAATCCGGTTCATCGGCCAAGTTGATTTGTCGTGCCCAAGGTACGCCCAACGTAACATTTACTTGGAAACGTGAAGGATCAGTGATCGATACCGATACGGATTATCGTTCCAAAACAAAACCGGATAAAGTGGCCAAATATGTGATTGAAGAAACTAAAAAATTAGATCTAATCACCTATCAAAGTGTACTTATTATAAACGATGTGACCAGTTCAGATTATGGCCCATATGAATGTATTGCCAGAAATGATCTTGGATTTGATGCCTTTGCCATTGTGTTGAATCGTACATCAAAACCAGATCCGCCAAGATTATTGAGAGTAGTCAATGCAACTTCCGGTTCGGTGACATTACGCTGGCTACCCGGGTTCGATGGTGGTCTTGGGCAAACATTTCGCATACGTTACAAGCCATTAGGTGCTGCCGGACAAAGAACAACATCAGACAATTCGGTGTCCATGAATGATGATCCATCATATTACATGTACAGAGATGTGTATCCGCCCAATGCAACCACGGCGATTATTGGCGGACTTCGTGATAATACTGAATACATTTTCAGCATAATGGCCACCAATGAGAAAGGAGATAGTGAATATAGTCAAGATATTGTCAAAGCATCAACACTTAAAGGTACGTTATGATGATGATGGTAAACTAGCCACAGAATTGGCCACAACAAAACTTTGGTCGGTTTCCAACGAAGAAGTTGTTGTTGTTTCGAAATCGTCAGTGTGTGTGTGTTTGAAAAAAAAGTGAATTTAAATTTTATATTAGCTTCTTCTGTCCGGGTCTGTTCGTGGTTATATTCTCCGAATGACATTTTTCATTGTGTTCGTTTGCTAAAAAGCAGAAGCACTAATATTATTCTTCTTTTTTTATATCTTCATTTTTTTCCATGTGCCTTATGGATGGACGGGAACTGGAATGTGTGATGGTATAAATATTTTTGTTTGGCGCCCTTCATTCCACAGAAAGCGGTATCACCGAAACAGAAAAGATCATATCGAAAGTTTTAGCGGAAACTGGCTTCGATATACCACGTCTATTCGTTATCATTTGTATTATATGTTTCTCATTGTTGCTGTTCAATTTTGTAAGTTATATTTTTTTTTCATTCTCGCCTCTTCTCCCTCTGTCTTTTGTAATCTATTTTTCTTGATACTTTTCTTGGTCTTGGAACACTACCAAGGATTCTTACATAATAATAAGAAAACTGATGATGTTTTCACTTGCTTGCCAAAAACATACCCACACTCACGCACACACACACCCATACACGGACAGGCTATACCGTATGCGACATATATTCAAACAGAATACAGGGCCTTGGCCATTAAAATGGTTGCATTGTACACATCACTCATCAAGGGAGGAAAAGCCTTCAAATCGATGTGTTAAGTCAGTTATTCTTCTAGGGTCTTCAAACAACGATAATAGCAGAGAGAGAATAGCAAAGAAAAGAAAAATAAGACCCGAAAAAAACCATAAATATTTTTTTTCGATGCTTTTTGCGATGCTTGGTGTAACGATAACAACCGAAAATAACGTCAGCAATAGCGATCCAAGATTCGAAAAACAAGGACCCTGAAAGAAGAAGATTCATACACTCCTCCCTCCCCAAAAAAATGTCATGGATCCACACCAGATAAATAGATAATCTTGGACTTGTTCAAGGTCCTCTTCTGCTATTTATTCTGGTTTCCTTCCACTATACGCCCATTCTTGTATTGCATCATGTAGAACCACTGGAACCACTCTGAATGGTTCGGTTCCACAGACACGAAGGTTGTGCACAGGAAATAAAGAAGAGTGCCACTTAACACCCCGGAAAGATGATTCAATTTATCTCTTTGGCTATGTCTTTTGATCAGGAAAAAAACCACGCCAACACCCCAAATGTTTTATATCATTTCCACAAAAGCAAGAAGATCCAAAGAAAATTGGCATCATTTAGTAAAGTGAAATGTTTTTTTTTGGTTCACACTTGTACGCACCTACAAGGAACGGAACCAGTAAAGATGCTCTCTGCACTTCTTTTATGATTGTCTTCAACGCAGCCCTTTTCCTCTTGTTCTATTTTCACTCTTTTTGGCTCTCATGCTACCCAACTCTCTCCCTTTCTCTTTCTCATGTTCCGGGAGTTGTTCGTAGAAAATTTCAAGAGAGCATCTTACCTACTTTGACGCGCTCACCAAACATGATTTTAATCCACATCAATGATCCAAATTTGACAAGGCTAACGCGCCAGTACACCTCAGTTGATGCGCACACCCACCCACACATAGGGAAAGGGAAAGGGATTAACGAATAATTGAAATACGAATCGAATCGATCCAACAACCACCATAATAATAATAATAATAATAATAATGGCACACAATACCAAGAATCCTTTTCCTGTTACAATTCTCTTGCCCTGGAACTTGTGTGTTCAATTATGTTTTCTTCTTTTTTTTTTGATTGATTATTAATAATATTGTATTTTTTTTCTCTGGTTCTGCTACATATTCTTGTTCGTTTCGTTTGATTTAGGTTGTCGTATTCTATTTGAGGGCCAGAAAGAAACGTAAACGTTATGAGGAAGGTAAGTCTGGAATGGAATACTTGCGCCCATCTTAGGTTGTACAGTGTGTGGACCATGAAGAAAACCATTTAATGGCAGCATCGACACCATCATGGCCAGAATCAGTAGCGGTAGTAAAAGACATTACACCAATCTTGAATGTTCCATTCATTCAGCATTCTCTCTTGGTGTTTTCTTGTTCCTGTGTCTGTATGGAACGCTTAATCCCTGGACCCATTATTCTCTTATCCTGCTTTAGTGTTTTTTATTGATTCTATAGTGTTCTCCCTCTTCTTGTGTTTCTATTCAGTCGGGAAAAAAACTTCTGTATGTGTGGATGTGTGTTTGTGTTTATTGTGGCCATTAACAATGGCATTGATTTCGGGCCCAACCTAAAATAAGAGAAGGAGAGAGAGAGAAAGAATAGGCAAGACACCTAAAGATTTCGGGTAATTTATTCTCCCGCGCTCCCTTCCTCTTTAATTCTTTGCTGTTTTATTAGTGTAATTTCATTGGAAGCTTTCACATTTTCCCCAATATGTTCGGACAACTTGAAACCATTTTGAGGAGAAAGCCAGCGTTTTAGCGTGGGCGTTTGAAAAAAAAGATTCGTTTTTTTTTGGTTACATATCCTGAAAGCTGTTTGACTTTTTTTTTGCTAAAAGAATAGTGCTAGCTTGCTTGTGCGTTTTTCTGCGACATTTTTCTATGCTGTCTTTGTCTTCCAAATGTTTGCAGACGATCTGGAATGCTTGAATAATTCCTGAATTTGTCGTGAAATCAATTTTTTTCTCCAATTCTGGAAACTATGTCCATTCATATCCGATAAGATTCCTTATCCTTTTGTTTTTTTCGACATTCTTCCGAGTAAGTGTGATGCGCCCAAACTGTTTCGGTATTTTAGGGCGTTTTAGATCAGGAGTGAGCAACCTTTTTAATCAACGGGCCAATTTAAATTTTTAAAAGGTCTGTTGAGCCTCCCATAAAGTAACTTTGAATGCAAACCTACGACGGCATCTCTAGCAGCAGTAGAACAGAAATCCAGCCTCTTTCACTGTTTGAAGTGTGTCTCGTCATCAGGTCGAATCATCACATTGGACCACAATGAGAGAGAGAAATACACCTTCTTCTCCTGTTTGTAGTGGGTTTCGTCATTAGGTCAAGCCCATTGGATGAACATTGGATGAACAATCAGTGGGGAAAACGGTTGTTATAGGCGTCAAACATACACAGATAGATGCGTACTGGTTAGAGCTGATCGCTTTTCATGGCTTTAAAGGGTGTCTCGTCATCGAGTCAAATCATTACTGGGCCGATCAGAGAGAGAAATACAGCTTTGTCTCCTGTTTAGAAATGCTTGGTGGGCCGCACCAAAATGTTTGATGGACCGCACATGAGCCGTGAGTTGTTCACCACTGTTGTAGATGACCAAAAAATATTTAAAAAAACAGCCAAAAAATCTGGCTTCAAAAAATTGATTCATTTTTTATACAATTCCTCGGAGGGAATCTATCGATTCCTGTGGATCAGACCCGATTCAGGGCATACCGTTCACATACACATCCAATCAGGCCTAGAATTTCTTAGAATCTCGAATGCAAATTTGCATATTCCATCTTGTCTTTATGCAAATCTTGATGCTGCCGATGGTTTTCTTCGAGTTATCCCCCCAGTTTGGTTAATGCAAACATTTGTTCTACCGAATCAACTAATTCTTTGGTTTATTTTATGGATCAAAACCATCATGCAGAGAGTGATGGATACTCGGGCGGTACCGATAGCAAAACAACGACCAGTTCCAAGACCACAATGGAGTTGTATGATTCACAAACCAATGGAACTAAACCATCTTCCAATAGTTTGAATCACATCGGCATTGGTAATCATCATCACCATCATCATAATAACAATAATGGTGGTGTTGGAATCAAAAATATCAACGAAACATCTTTGAGCGGTGGTGAAGATGAATTGATCAGCCAAAAAAGTGATGATCGTTTCTCTGGGCAAACTGAATATGAAATGGTATAGAACCGGTCATATTGTCTATTCGAACTATTTTAACCCTTTCCCCTCCAACTTAAATCCCTAACTTCCGGTTTAGGAAATACCACCAAATTCAATGATGACATTGGATGATCATGCACACCATCATCATCATCATCATGCACATTTGTTACAGTCAAACAATCTTCATTTGCAAACTACCGGTATTTTAGGTGGTATGAGCACCTATTTGATTGATGATCCAAATGGACCACAACAACAGCTACAGCATCAGCAACAACAACAGCAGCAGCAACTTCATCACCATCTTCATAACAATATGCCACCACCGCCAATACATTATTCCACTCTTCGTTATTCTTCTTTAGGTATACCCAAAAAAAAACTTCGATATTTCGAGCGTCAGGCCAGAACTTCTTTTTTCATCTATTTTATTATTTCATTATTTAGTCAATCTCTTGCTTGCTTGCCTGCTTGCCTTAAGTGTGTGCAGTCTTCATGTCTGTCTTGGTGGAATCTGTTTTAAATTTCCATTCACTTTATTCCATTATTTTTGCATGTTATATCGATCTTGGAGCCACCCCTTTCTCCCCTGGTTCATTCTCGACTAACACACGCACACACAAACACCGCTAAGGAAATTTAGTAAATTATTGGAATTTTTTTTTGGTGATGTCGGGCAAAAACTGAACCCTCAACCAACGTACTCTGCGAAAAAATGACCTAATTTTGCACGATTTCTTTTGCACAGACTACCATTGCTGAAAAAAAGCAACCAAACAGATAGTGAAATCATAATGAATAATTCTAGGATATTTTTTTAGGCTTACAGTCGAAGATACACTTGAAAAAAATATGCAAATTTTTTTGTTTCCGCTTTTTTCCCTAAGAAACCTCAATGATTAGATGAATCCTTTTGGGAGAATGTTGATATTAATTATGTTATTTTATCCGCTTCTCTCCCTCGTCTTCAACGACCGCTTTTCCGTCCCCTCCCCCATTCCAATAGGTTCCGATATTGCTTCGGCAACATTTTACAATGCCATAGCAACCGAAGAAGATTATCTAAGTGCTTTACAACATTCACAATCCATCCAAAATAATAATAATAATACTGGTGCATTGATGGCAAATGGTGGCCAAATTGGTACTATTAACACATCAATCGGACCAATGCAGATACAATTGAATGGTGATACTAATTCTAATATGGCCAACGCCTATGGAACTATTGGTGGTAGCGCTGTTGGCGGTGAACCAACGCATCATTCGGCGCCAACCTATCTTTCGGTCGGACCCGACGGAACACTTATTCCGGTAAGCATTGATGGTGGTGATGATGCTGTGAGGAGAGATTTTCCCTGAAAGAATATTGAACTTTTTCTTCTGCCATATTATATAATGCCTTGATTGATTGATTGATCGATTGGTTGATTGTTGTTATTGTATTCTCCTTTCTCCTTTTCCTTTTTGCTATTCTTTGTTTGGTTGGTGCTCTCTAGAAATCATCATTTCTATTCTCTTGGTAGCATTGTGAATAAGTATTGCGAGAAAGAATCTTCTTTTACACATTGTGGATTAGATAGGGATTAGGATGGAGTGATGTTGAGGCGACCATTGTTGTTGTGCCTGCCCGCGTCAGGAAAAGATCCAAATTCACTATGTATTCGGGTGATGTTTGTGTAGGTTTTTCTTTTGTGCTTCCGATACTGCTGCTGGTGAACATCTATGAAAAGCAGCCGAAAAAAAAGATAAAATTGAAATCGATCAAAAACAGTTTCTGCCATTCTTTGGAAGGGATTTATTGTCAAAAGAATCTTTAACTTTTGCACAATTTCCTTCTTAAAAGCATCTTAATTCGGCGGAAAAGTCGAAACATTGAGCTTTAAAATCAATCTGAGCGGCTCAAAATTTGCATGACCCATCCATTTTCAAATAGTAGAAATGGATAATGTCAAACAACCACAAAACCGCAAAGAATATGACCAAGTTGATACACCAGAATAGAATAGTTTCTTCAGTACCATCAGGTGGCGATCGCTACTTACATGCACCAAGAAAAAGATTCAATTTTAGATGGTTCTGCATCCCTTCTGAGAATTCGGGGCCATCAATTATTTATCACTGGGAATTGTAGAACACAATTGGAAAAAAAGCGAAAATAAAATACGAGATTTTCCTAACGGCTAGTTGTTACTTGCCAGTTCGAATTATCCTCAGCCCTGATTTGGTGCTGGTGCAATTGTGTTCGCGTCTCCCGTCTCTACTCTCTTCGAAATGCTTGGCTTGCGATTTTTCCAATGGCCACCGAAGCCATTCACCATTTCTCGGTTTGTCAAATTCTCGAAACAGACCAACGCAGATGTCTGGCTGACATCAGAGCTCTTTTTACGAATTGGATGATCGGTTTCTTATCATTCATTCTCTTTTTTTTTTGGTATTATTTTCTCCCACCATGTCCATAACCGAACAGTCTTCAAACGGACCAACCACCATGGCCAACAACAACGGTTTGATACCACCGCTGCCACCATTGCGGAGCATACAGATACCCGGATCTGGAACAGTCACTACCACCACCACCGGATCCATGACCACATTTTTGCCGGCCATAACCGAAGAGCCACCAATTACTCCTATCGGCCATCTAGTTTAGTTTAGCACGTCCTTGTCAACAGCCACCTTTCTCGACCGCTTCCCTGGTCCCAGCTCCGTCCCCCATTATTTTTTTTCTTGGTTCTGGATCGCAGCAGATGCTAGATGCTTTCTCTTTGTGAATATAATAACTTTGAACCAAAAAATAAAAATGAAAAATAAATAAGAACACACTCACACACACTCGCCACGATGTGCAAGAAAAAAACCTACCCGAAAAAAAATTTGATTTTGATCCCGATTATTAACTCTTCTATAATCAATCATTGAATAGACGGATGGATGGATGGATGGATGAAAAGATCCGGAATAGGGGACCAGGGGCAGAGAAAAAAAGTTCAATTTGAATCCCGTGCTCTCTCGCTCTTTCTCTTTCTCTCAATTTTGCTCCATTTTCATGTATATTTATGCTTCTCGCTTCTTCCTTTTTTTACTATTATTATTATTATTATTATTATGAAATTTTTTTTCTCGGGTGCCTTATTCTTGCCATGTGGATGATGATACTTCATCCATTTTTTCCCGGGCTCTTCCCCATCTCATCGAATGTTTACTTCTCAAGCTTTTTTTTTATTGTTGTCGTTGTTGTTGTTGTTGTTGTTGATGATGTCGCCATTATTGAAGATTTTCCTCGGAAAAATATGTGCAAGAAGAGAGAGAGAAAAAAAATATATATAAATGAATCCATTGATCATCGATTTTTTTTCATATTGAAATTGTGGGTGTATGCTACACACACAGACACTTACTTTTACACACTACTGAAGCAAACTGAACAGAATTGGGCTTTTCGACCAACCAAAGAAAAATGAATTCTGAATATAATGTCAAGCTCGGTGGAAAAGAAGAATCGAGATTTTTTTTTCGTTCGCTCAACTTCAATTCAAGTGAAAAAATCTCGATCGTTGTTCTTTTTTTTTCGCAACGACACACACACAAACCTTCCGCATCCGACAAGTTCCGGTCAAAACCGGCAATGGATGTTTGATTTTTTTTTCGCGCTCTCGCCCATACTTATCCCACATCCCCCACACACACGCACACAAGCACACGCCCTCAATCACTAGTCACACTTAGTGGCGAACGATCATCATCATCATCATCACCAACAGAAACAATGTAATAATGTTGAGAGAGACGCCCATTTTGTTCAAAGATCCATCCCTTCATCCCTTCACACTGATTGTTGTTATTGTTTGTATTATTTTTGTTGTTTTTTTTCCAGTACTTTTTTACCACAGCCACAGTAAATTTTGATACAAATCAGCTCTTCCCCCTTTATTCACTTGCTAATACTTGTGCGCACACACATACACACACACGTACACAAGCACACATTTATTCACCGGCTTCTTCGTCCAATCACCAATCATCATTTTGTTTCGTGTAAATATTTTGAGCCAGCCCAATGCTATGACACACAATTGACTCAGCAATCGCTTGTGCACTAAAACTGTAAGTATTGTTTTCCTCTCTATGTGTCTGTGTGTGTGTGTTTGCTGGTAGGCGTCTTTATAGTTTACGACCACCAATGACAATTGTCACAATGCCAGCGATTTTTTTTAAATGGGCTATATATGTGCGTATATTATTATAGGAAATAGGAAAAGAAAAAAAAGAGAGAGGAGACACCATCACCACCAACACCAAATCTATAATTAACTAAACATTACATAAATTATTATACAACAACAACAACAAGAACAACTAGAAGAACAACGCCAACCAACCAAATCTATTAAGAATGCAAACAAGATCGGTATTATTATTATGGTTGTTCTGGTTGTTCTTGGTTGTCTTATGTATTTGTCTTCTTATTTTTTTTTCGGTCGAATGTAACACACTACCACCAATTCTGTTCATTTTGTGTATTCCCCAGACAAAAGCACGGCACAATGTGGTCTTTTTGTTTAGCAACATCCAGATCACCAAAATGTTTGATGTGTGTGGCCATATTTCGCTGTGAAAAAGGATGATGATTATTATTTGATTTAGACACACACACCACACAAACACAAACCAAGTTTTGGTGATCTTAATTCTTCATTTTTTTCTTCATTGTAAATCTGCTTCTCCCAAATATATTTTTCGCCAGAAAATTCTGTAAATAACCAATGAGATGATGTATTGCACAAAAATTACATAATTAATATACTTCTAATTTTTGATATGGTTCCAAAAAAAAATTAATAAAGAATCAACTTTGTTGAAAACTTGATGGGCTTCAATTTGAATTTGAATTTGAATTTGTATAATTGCAATTGCACCCAACAGATGGCGCCGTATAGTTTTCCGAAAAAAATGTCCAGCCCTTTGCGTTTTGCACCACACTTCATATGAATGCATGAACAAATGTAATTGTGATAAACTAATACCCACCCAACTTACAGTGAGATCTCGTTTCTTGGGGTGGATACGTTCTACAGAAAAGAGTCTCGTCATCGGTTCAAATCATCACATTGGACAAATCAGAAAGAGGCATACAGCTTCTTCTGCTGTTTATAGTATGTATCGCCATCAGGTCAAATCATCACATTGGACAAATCAGAAAAAGGCATACACCTTCTTCTCCTGCTTATAGTGTGCCGCGTTACAGTGTCAAATCACTATGAACCAATCAGAGAGAGAGGAATACACCTTCTTTTCCTGTTTAGAGTATGCGCATAAAATCGAGACCTCACTGTATTAATATAGCAAGGCTTCTTTCATAGTAAAGTCACTCTACAATAGGAAGTCGTATACTTTTTGTAAAGATACCTGGTTTCTGGAAAAATTAATCACGCAACCAAACAAAATACAACTATCATTCTCTGAATTATGTATGTGGTTGGTTTCCGAGCACAGTTAGGCAAAGAATTAACCCCTAAGTCCATACGTGATTCGTTGAGCCGGGGTCCATCAGATCTTGTTCATTTCTGATTCAAATGATAAGGTCTGACGTGTTCAAAGTTAAGGTTAAAGGGTTAATTATAGTCGACTAGAATAGCGTTCCTGTATTCTTTTTACAATTCATTCTGGGAATGCGCCTGTCGATTTTGTTGTTGTTGTTGTTTTTGTCGTAGCTTGTCATGCCATGGCAACCACAATCCACTATTTCTTTCCGTTAGCTTGTTCGGTTGGAACTTAATGATTCAAATGGAAACAGAATCCATACAGACCAAAAGCCAACAACTGCAACTTGGATGGAACTTGTCCTGCAAAGCTCCAAAACCTTCTAGAAAAAGCGATTGTGTGCACTTATCAGCTTAATTGTTGGACCAAAGTTAAAGTTTCTCTGGTCTTTGGACAGCGGAGAACTTGGAGTATTAAAATAAAAAGATCGAATAGGAATTAAACTCGTCCAAAACTATATCAAGTTTGTGTGCAAGTGTGTGTTGGGATGCGAAAAGCTTTTCCATATCCTCCAATGTGAATTTCAATTAAAGATCGATTTCTGGTTCTTCGTTCTTCCAGTGTTTCATTCGGTTTCACTCATCGATGGGTTGTCGATTCCATCAATCCAAAATGGTTGATCCATTCTTCTATTTTCCTCTTATTTCTGTTTATGAATAGAATTAACTTGGGCCATCTTTGTTGTTTGTTGGTTATTGTAGTTTGGACCAATTTCATTCCTCATTCTCGTTTTCTGTTTCTGGCTGCCAGAACCAATCATCAACCATTTCAATCTTCTGCTCTTTTTCCCACTATTATTGTTGTGAATTGTGAATATTGGTGGCAAGCAGAATTGGGTTTGAAATCAATTTATCGTTCCTCACACTCTTCTTGTTGTTGGGGATTCTGTCTTTTCAGTCCTCTTCACAATGAATATAATTTCAATTCAATAATGGAATGAATAAAGTTTCGTTTCTCCTCATGAATTAAGCATCAACAACGGTTCAATTCTTCAACAAAAAGACACAAAGCTAATTGTTTCAGTTTCTTCAACTCAACTCAACTTAATTCAATTCAATCATCATCATCATTTAGAATATTTTCGCTTTGGCATCCCACTTTTCGTTTATATGAATCAAAATGGATCATCATCCAGCAATATGGCAACCATGGTTGCTCTTGTTGTTTTCACTTTACAGTTTTTGGTGGATTGATTTCAATTGTTCACTAGTGTCGACGCAATCATTAGATGAAACACTACGCCGTGCTCCATCAACTGCAAGTATGTCGATGCTTGTCGGCCATTTATAAACCATCATCAAACCAGGGAACCAAGCGAATTGATTAGTTAATTAATTTAAATTATCAATTAATTGACCCAACAATCCGGTAATAACCCGATAAAAGAGGCACAATTTTGCTATTTTTCTATTATGCTGATGAGTGTTTGAAATTCTGATCGAAATTCGATGAGAATTCTCGGAAATGACGCAAAGAAGAAGCCATCAAATTGAAAGTTTTCAAGGTCTTTAGTTTGTCTTTCAGATTGAGGCCCTATTCAAATTATTTTTGGCAAGAACTAAAGATAGATGCTTCTTGCATCTTAAAATTGTCTGTCTAGCTTGGGAAAGATCTAATTTATCTGCTTATTTTTGACTTTCATTCTCTCCGGATTTCACTTTTTCCAGACTTGCTAAATAAGTCTTGCCAGACTTTGAATGATTGCACCAACGACATCACTAGCCAGGATGGTCAAAATAGAAAATCGGAAGTTTTAATCCCCTTTTCCTATTGTGATGAAAATCATGACCGGTGTGCTTGCATTGGCGGATACCGGCCATCCATCTCCAATGGAACAACCGAAACATTATTCAGCTGCATTAGAGCCACAATAACCGAAAGCAATGATGATGATCTTGGTGTTTTAAGTGAAACCAAAAACAACAACAACAACAACATCAGCAAGAATAATGGAGAAAAATTGGCCAACTGGACCATTCTAGAAAGCACTAAAGGAAATATCAGCCGCAGCAACAAAAAAAGCGACAATTACAATGGTAAAAACAAAAAATAATATAACAGTAATTATAATTATCATTCTATGGCTATTATGGTTGTCCATAATTCATTTTATCTTTCTTCTTCTTCTTCTTTCATTTAATTGTTCTTTCTCGGGAAATGTGTGTCCCCTCTGTTTGTTTCCCCAAATAATTGGACACCACATTGCCATCATTGCCGAATAGTGTTATCGAATCCAATGGTTCCGATATTGGTGGTACTGATCACAATGTTCATCTGTTTGTGTATCGTATTACAATTGTTTGCCAAGTAAGTAAAAAATAGAAATTGTCTGAATTTCTTGATCTGGATTTGGAACCGACCATAATCGGTACCATCCGGCAGACACACCTATTCTGCCTATAATGACTTTTAAATCGTTTCGGTTATCGTTATCAAATTTATTTCCGTTTCCTAGGGATCGTTTTCGCAACGCAAACAGTTCGATATTTGTTAATCCACAAAAATTGGAACTGGCCAAAGCCCATGAACGGCGAATGTCTCAGCTATCTCAATTATCTTGCGTGCCTGGTGGTGTTGGGCCTAGGATCCCGAGAACGCCACGTCCATATTTTAAAGGTCATCATCATCATCGTCGTTGTTATAATTCTGGCCTTAAACAATATCAACGATTACATGGACGTTCTTTGCCGTCGATTGTCGGAACAAGATCAGCACGTAACAGTATTGGCAGCGTAACAATGGCCGGTGATCCAAACCACCGGATTGATATCGCAGCATTTATTCATGTAGCCACCAGCCTTGATCGTTTCAGCCAAAGTAATAATGGTCAGTGTGGTGTATATCATGTTCTGAAAATAGCACCATGTTCACTTGAACATGCAAACCTTAGTGAATTGTGGCCAATATACTTGTAACATAATTTATTTTTATTGTTTTTTCGCTTTCTCTCTCTCTCTCTCTCCCTATCACTCTCATTCTTTGATATCCTCCAGATACCAGCGATTCTTCATCAATCGTCATAAAGGGCAAATCTCGGGCCAACTCGATCCCATCATCAAAATTGTTTTGAGGGAATTTTTCTCCAACTGTGTTCGGGTCATTCACCGAACACAACCAACCTGGTTTTTATATTCTTTATGTAGTTTCCGCGATTCTCGATTCATATTTTGGTTACATGAAAAAGAACGCTCAACCAGGACAACAATAACTAGTCTATTATTGTATGCTTTTATACTCTAGATTCTTCATAGTTTTTTTTGGGCGCTACCCAAGATTTCAGGACCTCGGTTCAGAACCATTTTATATTGGTACGAAAGTACCATTTTCGAAAAAAGTCTGTGCCGTTTTTTTCGAAAATGGTCAATAAGGCGCCATCTATCCTCAAAATAGCTGAATCAAAGAAATTCTATCCGTTTTTTGAATCACAATCGATATAATCGATAACAATCGACAACGTACAGTTTGATTTTTTCGAAAACGGTCAATAAGGCGCCATCTATCCTCAAAATAGCTGAAGCAAAAACATTCTATCCGTTTTTTTGAATCACAATCGATATAATCGATGACAATCGACAACGTACTGCTTGATTTTTCCGAAAATGGTCAATAAGGCGCCATCTATCCTCAAAATAGCTGAATCAAAGAAATTCTATCCGTTTTTTTGAATCACAATCGATATAATCGATGACAATCGACAACGTACAGTTTGATTTTTTCGAAAACGGTCAATAAGGCGCCATCTATCCTCAAAATAGCTGAATCAAAGAAATTCTATCCGTTTTTTTGAATCACAATCGATATAATCGATGGCAATCGACAACGTACTGCTTGATT
>JAOZJS010000311.1:0-46308 GCA_025882695.1 Amerodectes protonotaria | reverse complement strand
TCTCTGCGTTGTTGTTTGTGCTTGTTCAACAAGGACAGCTTCTCATTGACCACATGATTCAGTAGATGATTGCTAAAATCCGGTTTGGATTCCGTTTGAAATGGACAATAGTTACAACGTAAACATACCACTACCGGTGCTGGATTTCCGGTTTCCGGTTGCTTATTGCCATCGGTAGATGAAGATTTGGGCACATCTTCAGTGACCATCGTCGTCGTTGTTGATTCTGTAGCATCCGATTTGACCACCAGTGCTGGAGCAGCAGCACCACCAACACCACTGCTTGACACAGAAGCTTCGGCCAATGGTCCTGGTTCATCTGTAGCGTTGGCCGTGGTCTTCAGGGCTTCCGTTCGTTTTGCTTTGGTCGCTTTTTTATTGGACGATGATTTCGTTGATCGTTTCATCGTGGCCGAATCACCGGTGGTCACTTTGCAACATCCAGCAGATTTGGGTCGGGCAGTCGGTCGCTGATGCTGCTGCTGCTGTTGCGGTTGCTTCTTCGGTCTAGGACCACGTCTTGTTCCATAAACATCGATCACCGGAAACGGATTGGGCGTACCATCCAGATTCAACACCGTGGCTGGACGATGTTTATATTTTCTTAAATGTAACTTAAGACTATGACAATATTTGGTGGCATATGTACAATCATCACAACGATATTGATAAATGTTCGAATGGGATTTCATATGCGAGTTTAGCATCGATTTGTTCACGCAGCTATAGTTACATTTACCACATTTGAATGGTTTCGATCCGAAATGATTCCTCAGATGATATTCCAAATGGTGTTTGTATTCGGTGACAAAATTACATTTGGGACAGGCCAACATTTTGTCCATCTTGATATGATCTTTGGAATGTTCCCAAAAATCATGTTTGTCCATGGCCACATATCCGCATTGTTTACAACGATATTTACGATTTCTGGCCGGATTTGGGCCATTCCCGCCAGCAAACATATCATCACCACCATCGATCAGTTCGGCTCCCTCCAATAACATCGTCGGACTGATTGATCCATCCGGGCTGACACCTCCACCACCACCACCGACACCCGCTACGCCGATGTTAAAACAAGATCCAGTCCATGTTTCCGGTGGTGTTTCCGAATGAAAATCTCTTATATGACGTTTCAGGCGACCTTCCGTACGTGATGTATAATCACAATGTGGACAACGATGATCAAAATGTGTGTTCATGTGTGCATTGAAATGTAGCTTGGAATTTCCGGTATACGGACATAGATGGCAACGATATATTGGATTCTCCTGACGATATTCCGGTGGATGATGATCGGGATCATTATCATTGTTATTATTGTTATTATTGTTATCCGGATCATTGTTGTTATCCAGGTTGGCCACGGTGGTCACCGTGGAGGCCACCAAACGACGATTGGCCGAATAGATTTTTGATTTGGATTGGCCGGTTCCGCTACCTCTTCCACCACTACCACCACCAGTTGATGAACGGATCTTGCCACGTTTATTATTATTATTGCCAACCGCACCGGTGGTTCTGATTTTGGATTTTGAATCACGACGATCATTGAACTTCATTGTGGTCATCGGTGGTACATTATCATTGCTGCTGTTGTTGATGGTCGATGTTTCGTTGGTGGTTGACTCTCCGGCCGCAGGCGGCAAACAGCCCACGTTTGGATTCGGTGAAGATTGTGGCGTAATCGTTGCCGGTCCATTGGTGGTAGTGGTGGACAACGATAGTGTTTGAGAAAAATGATCCAAAAATGAAGTACCACCGCCCATCATCATTTTCATCATCATTATTGGATGATATGGTGGTGGTGGTGGCGGTTGCGGCGGTGCAGGTTGAAGTGGTGGTAGTGGAAACTTGTCCAAATCAGCACCACCACCAAACATAGGCGGCGAAGGGGTTAATGGTAATAGATGATTAGAAATCGGAACCGGAACATGATGCTGATGATGATGATGATGATGTTGTTGAGTTAACCCTTGGTTGCCCATTGCGGCCATTGTCAGCAACATTGATCGAAGATGATGATTATGATTATGATGATTGGATTGTGGTGCAGAATACATGAACAGTTCACCATCGTCAACTTGATCCAAATCATCATCCACATCATCATCCAAATCCTCTGCTTTGACATTATTATTATTATTGTTATTGGTGTGGTTTTGATTGATCAAAGATGATGCCGATGTTGGCATGGTGGATGGACTATCCATGACGGTGGTCCACGAAGATGGTGGAGGCGAGGATCCAAGATGATGTTGGATATCCTTCAGGTCAATCTTGGGATGCAATGTGGGCAACGGTGAAGACATGATCTGGATCCTGCAGGAATCCCTATTGAATCCTATTGAAAATCCGAAACACCAAAAAAAATTAGTCACTTGGCCATAAATCTTCGAGTTTGGTTTTTTTGATGGATAAACTTGTACTTGTTTTTTTTTCGCTAGTGCAACTTTACCACCGACCGACCAAAATGACCTACCAAGACGATTCGGGTAGATCATCGCCGGTCCAAGAAAATTGCCGGAATGTCAAACACAACAACAATTGTTTGTTGTGTACAAATAAAACACCACAACCGACCAACTTACACACACAGACACACACACCAACACACTTGAACATCCGAAGACCACCATCAACTTGAAGCGCGCGCGCGGCTCTTTGGTCTCCGACTCTCTATGCCTATGTGGTGCTTAAAACAAAAGATTGCGTTATATTCCAAGCAACGATGGTTCTTGTGGTTGTTCTTGTTGTTGTTGTTTTTTTCTGGTAGCTTTTGCTTTCGTGTTTTTTTTTTGTGTTTCGCCAACGGAATCCCATAAAGGTCAGACCTCCAAATAAGTGTTTATGTTTGCACAAGATACATCCAGAGAGAGAGGAAGACGAATAGTTTGCGGGTGTGTGTGCATTTCATCGACCGTTCATCAGACCCCAAAATGATCATCCTCGCTGGCTGATTGATTGATTGATTGATCGATCTAGGGAATCTCGGAATCTCGGCGTGTTCCACCAACAACAACAACAACAACCACCACCGCAAAAAAACAAAGAAGATACGCTAACTGGAGCAGTAGTGGGCTCATTTTGTATCCTCGCGCTTCCGATTCGATCCGATCCGATTCCGGTGATCCTCTTTAGCCCCCCATCCCCCCTCATCATATTCAGCTATCCGGAAACGGACTTTTTCTTCTCTCTGTTCTCCGGAATCTGAAAGCAACAATAGGATTCTCGAATAGAATTCTGTTTACAATTGTGGATGATGGTGGCTAATTAACACAATGGCACTTTGCAACATCCAACATCCACACATAAACACACACACACAAAGTCCACTTGTATGCTATTGTGGATATTCTGTACGATGTCTGTCTGTCTGTCTAAGATTTGATTGTGGATAAATTCTATTATTATTTTTATAACAATAATCAAATCCTCTTCTTCATCCTCTTCATCATCATCATCCTAGAATTGATTTTATTTTCATTTTAGTTTTATAAAGAAAGTGCTATCAAGTGTATTTTATTGTTGCTGTTCTTGTTGTTGATGGAATCGTTTCATGTGGAGCAAGCAAGCAAGCAAGCAAGCTGCTAAACAATAATTCAATTTCTCCAAGAATCCGATTGTGGCTCCTAATGTAGTTCTTTTGTTCTTTTTTTTTCTGGGCGTTGGTATTTTATTCAGCGAGAATTTTCACTGGTTGGTTGGTTTACAGCGCCTCACAGCGCTTCCCAACCCTTGGATCCTTACATCATCTTTGGACAGCCCCAGAAATCGGGGGCCCAACAAGTTGTTGAAACAACCAGACAAAGTCGAAATAGCTGCACGAAAAACAGTTTGTCGCGCACGTCACATTAGTCGCTTCTTTTTTCTCTGATTGAACGTGCGCATTATTTAAAATTTTCATTTTGAAAAAGGTTGAGCAGCTCTGGCTCTTTAGGCTTCTTCTTTTTTTTTCGCTGGCGTTTGCAGCAACACACCTACAAACACGCCCACCCGTACACACACACACCACGGTTGGTAAATTCAACAATCTCTGGTTTGTGTTGGATGTTGGTATGTTTTTTGTTTTCCGTTTGATCATCAAGTTTTTTTTCTGGTCTGGCGCCTGAGTATATGTTTTACATCACCGCCATCAACTATTGCCTGTTGGATGTGCCAGAATCCGGGCGCGCGAAAAACAAAATATAAAACATTATTTCTCCTCATGTTATTTTTTTCATATTATTCTTCTTGCTCGGGATTATTCTTGCTAGCAATCGGGCGTCATGCTGCTGTTCTCCGCTCGCGCTCTCGCGCCAGGACACATTCGTTTTCGAACAATCTTTTTTTTGTTGCTTTGGATCCAGAAAGAAACCACCATCAACACTTTCATCGCACAGTTCAATGACACTTTTCTCAGCACGTGGTCAACGATCATCATCATCATCATCATCATTATTGGCCACCAATCTGTCGCGTGCTTGTATCGAACCACACTGGTCATACCAGGTGAAAGGTCAAAACTGTTGGTCGTTGTTGTTGGTGGTGCATTAACCTGTGGCAACTTGTGTGTGTGCGTGTGTGTGTGTATGTGTTTTACCTGAACACGTTTACACTTTGAACCAACAAACAAAGGTCAAGATGTACGAAGATTGTACGCGCGCGAGTGTGTGTGTGGGTTAATGTAACTGACCAGTTTAGCAGCAAAAAAAGGTCACATAGCAGAGGGCACGTGTCACATGAGCATACACACGGACACACACTCTTGGAACGTCGTGCTGTCTGTTGCGCCATATAATCTTCACCAATGATGGTGATGTACTGCCACGATGAGCAGCTGGCGCAACAATACACACTTAAAATATTCTAATGAAAATGGCCACCATTTTGTTGTTGCGCGAGCTACGAACATTTTTTTTACTAAGGTCCCCCTTCTCTCTACCTCGCGCGCGCAGTGATAATATGTCACCGTTGGTCGCGTTGGTGGACCATGGTGGTGGTGGTGTTGGTGGATCAGGTCATAACGAGTTGACCGAAAACGCGTGCTAGATTTTCGCTGGAACCAACTGGCTGGCTAACTGGCTGGAAGCCAAAGTTTCATTTCATTTTATTTTAGTTTCGTTTCGTTTTATTTTTTTTTTGGTGTTGCCCGAGGATTTGGCCAGCACGCGCGCGGGGCA
The DNA here is from genome assembly GCA_025882695.1 of Amerodectes protonotaria. Classification (NCBI taxonomy): domain Eukaryota; kingdom Metazoa; phylum Arthropoda; class Arachnida; order Sarcoptiformes; family Proctophyllodidae; genus Amerodectes; species Amerodectes protonotaria. The sequence continues at coordinate 41,143 of JAOZJS010000311.1, read as the reverse complement.
CAATCCGAGCGAGAGAAGAACCAATGAAAGCCAAAAGCTATTTTAATGGTTATTGGATCCAATAAATCAGAGAAGAGAAGAGAACGGAGACCATTGGCTGAGCTTGATGCCTCAGCTTGAAGCTACGCCAAGCTGCGAACAACTAACCAACCAGCCAACGAATGTTGTTGTTTTGTATTTTGAAGCGGGATCTTCAGGACAAAAGTTTTTCTCGTTTTTTTCATCGTCGTCGTTGTTGTTGTCGTTGATTATTTATGAGAATCAATCTTTTTAGGGCCTCGTTTCTCGGGCTTTCGGGGTCCGAGAAAGATCGACCCAACGACCATCGTCGTAATAACAACAACAATAATCTACCTTTAACCAGATTTGTCACGTGTCATCATGATCATTATTGTGGTCCGAGGACCAGATTGACCAGAGGACAATCTTGCGAACATCGCCAATCACCAACAACAGGCTTATGGCACCTTGGTTGGTCAATTTACACCAGCGCGACAAACAAGAAAAGCAAAGCAAAGCAAAGAAATCTGGTCTAGATTATTATTATTATTATTATTTTGGGATGATCCAAGGCGAGCATCTGCATTTTGCTTCGAATCCAGGATCCACTGATTGGGGCATCTGTGCGGCGACAAACACGAAGCGATAAGGCGATTCCAAAGAAAGAAAAAGAGGTCATATTTTTGAGAATCCGAGAAGTTGATGTACAACAACAACAACAAAATGTTGAAGAAAACAAGCTGCTACTGTTGCAGCTTGTTTTGGTGGCACGTGTCACCCGCGAACCACCCGAAGAGAGCGAGAGAGAGAGAGAGAGAGGATCTTCAAAGATCTGGGAACTTTAAAAAGAGACCAAAAATTGAGTGTATCGAGATTTTTGGTGGTGGTGGATGTTGAGAAAAAGAGTGTATCGAGTGTTGTTGTTGGATTTTCCCTTTGGCGGAATGGATGCCAACCACCATCACCACCACCACTTAGCAGTGTGTACAATTTCCAAAACGGGACTTTTGGGTTGATCGTTTTTCCTTGGCTTGGCTTGGTTGGTTGGTTGGTTGGCTTGGCTTGGTTGGTTGTGTCTTTTATCTGCCCCATGTCCACCCACCACCTAACGTTTCTTCACTTCACATTGCCTTTTATGATCGCCTTTTGGAGCGCGCGTGAGCCACGAGCAGCACCATTCAACCATCGCAACGACAACAACAATCCTTCCCTTTTAAATAAGTTCCACCATCGAACCATATGGTTAACATCTGCTGCTGCTCACCATGGTCAAACAACAACGCTCAAACCATCTTTTGAGCGTACTTGGCTGCTGGCTAGTATGGCGATGGCCGCACGAGCTAGCTGGGACCCCTTCTCTCTCTCTCTGTGTGTCTTGATCTGTCTTGGTTAAGCATATTGTTTTCGTTTTTGGCGAAAAATTTGCTGGAAGAAACGCGAATCCACGCGAATGTCTCTCTATGCGATGTGTAGTAGTAGCCAAAGTGGCTTGGAGCCCAAATCTGTGGATCTGGGATCGAGATCATTGGGATCACGATCGAATCCCGAATGAAGCGTGATCACAATCAAATAAATTTGTATCCGTTAACCAGATTATGATTTTGGATTTTTGGAAATGAAATGATTTATCACATCTCATTTAGGAAGAGAAGGAGAGATCAAAATCCTGGAGTTGGCTCACTTTTCACACAGACCGACAGAATGGGTTAATTTTATAGAATGGTTAACCATTCATGGACAGCCAAAAGATATCCCCTCCCCCTCTCGGTCCCCTCCCCTCGAATCTTGATCCTCGGTCTGGTCAAAAGGTCAACCGAAACCGAAACAAAACAAAAAACTTGTCAAAGGTCAGCTATACGATGATGACATGAGAATTTATGGCCCATAGGCGTTGGCCATACCGGTTGAAGACCCGACAACAACAACCCTGAATCCTGTCCAGGATCCTGGATCGCGAAACCAAGATTTATTGCGCTGGCATAATGTCTATTGTTTTTTTTTCTTCATCTCGCTTTCTTTGAATCGGCCGGCAGGATATCCAGGATATCCAGGATCACACAATTGTGATTACCATAATGATCGCGTTCGGGACCAGCAAAAAAAAAGAGGTTCATTACGGTGATTAATAGGATTCTGAAGGATCCAAATATAACTTTTTTGGATGTTTTTTTTTGTTGGTTGGTTGGTTGGCTGACTGACTGACTGACTGGTGTGTCCAGAGAAAGCGCTTAAGGTCAAAAGTGACAACCCTTGAACGAAGGAAGAAAGGAAGGAAGATGCCTAAATAAAGATGATTGTTACAATTATTATTATTATGACAATGTTTGTAGCAATGTTCACCAGCAGCAAGAGATGATGATTTGGTCCAAAGTGCTGAAGATATTTATTTTTTTCGGCTTTGCTTGAAGCTTATGCTTCAAGATGATGCTACTGGAAGAAACACCATCAACGATTGGTTGGCTAAAAATAGCGCGCGAACACACTTCAAATTTGCGCTACAACAACTGGTTCTGGTTTGATTTTTGTCGTGATTCACACTCGCACAGAATCTTGTAGAAGCGCGAGAAAAAATACACACACACAAGAAACGACCTTTGACACTTTGTCTCGAAGCTCAAGACGCGACCCGTTACACTCGAAATAGAATCACACACACACACACCCGCGCACACCAGCAAGCATATTATAGCTTAAAGGTTTTTAAGGGGTTTTTTTCGGGCCACCCGATAAAAATTAACCCAAAGGAGTGCGTGTGTGTGTGTGTCACACACAACACGCTTCAATCGGATGAACGAATGAATGAATGAATGAATGAAGACAATTGATGCGGCTTTGGATTCAAAGAGTCCCACGCCTGCTGCCGCTGTTGCTGAGAACACATATGGCTGTGGATACCATATCCTGGATATCCTAGATTCATTCGAAAAGATTATGTCATGATGATGATCTTTGTTTTTGTTGTTGTTGTGTTGGATCATCAAGATTCTCTCCACATATTTTATCTTTTTGAAATGAAATTTGATTCCCTCATTGAATCTAATAATAATGACGATGATGATGATGAACGAGAATCCTTTTTAGTTTTTGGTTCCGTCCAACTACACTCTTTTGTTTCTTTGGTTCAATTTCACAACGCACACACACACACACACAGGATTCACCAGGATCCAATAGGGACCCTCTTTCTCTCCTCTGGGTCTGGATCTGGTGATATTTGACCGAAATCCGAACTGACTGACCAGAGTCCCGACATCCACGGTCCACATCTCGTCCAGTCTCTCGCCCTCTCGCTGTGTGTGTGTGTGGGGCTTCCATTGGTGAAAGCAATGTCCCGCACCCTGGTTGGAACCCGTTTTTTTTGGTGTTGTTCTCTCGCGTGGTGCATTTTACGAACATGTTCGTTCGTTCACTTTTTGGACAGTGTCCATTCTGTTCATGTGATCAAAGGGGTGAATATACGTACATGGAGAAAAAAAATATAATGGTTTTGTTGGGCAGAATAATGGTGGGTTAATCTGTCTATTTCACTGTCTATTTTTTTCGGTTTCTGCTGCATCTGGTCACGCGTTGGTAACCCATTTTGGCGTAGTGTTTTTTGTTTTCGTTGTTGTTTGGTCGGATCCATCGATGGAATCTTTGCAACAACAACAACAACAACGAAAACATCGGAACCAATCCAAACACACACACACTAGTAACCCTTTTGTCGTGCGGGCTCGCTAGCCAAACAAAACGACCTTGAACCAGAGAGTGAATCTCAAATGGACCATCTCATCAAAATACGCGTTTGGACACATCGTTTGGACATACAAAACAGAGAGAAAGAGAGCGAGATCCAGCCAGATGAGATTCCACTTGGAATCCTTTTTTTTGCTGGACTCACACCACCAAAAACGACACGACCAAAAATTCGGTCCAAAGGGATTTGAATAATGTTCTTCCGCAATAATGATGAAGATAATAATGCGAAACCCTATCGTGATGCGAAAACCAAAAATGACCCACCACCAACGACTGTGATCAATCGCGGTGGATCCCTAGGACCTTGCGAGCTGAGCGAGGATTTCTCGTAAATAACTCGTAAATGAGTTTTATTAGGGTATGGATTTGGGTGTGTTTAAATGAATCCTGTGTGCGAGATTGTAAACAAGATCAATTGAAGCATGTGATGTTGTTGTTGTTGCTAAATAACCCTCGATCCACGATCCAGGAACAAAAAAGAGCTTTTTTGTGGACCCGAAAACAAAATAATACGAGAACGATCATAATCAACACCAATCATCATCATCATCATCATCATCGAAATAATAGCTTGGGCTTGGGCTTGTTGCTGTTGTTTTCAAGCTTTCCAACAAGCTTGACCAGGGTCAAGTAGTGTGTAAAAAACGATTGTGTCCAAGCACAACAAGCACAACAACAACAACACACCCTGGCCCGGGTCCAAGCCCGAGTCTCGGGTCTCGGTAGCCAGATGACAAATTATTATTGATGATGACTTTATTCTAACCAGGGCGAAGTTGGCGAGTTTGGATTGGATTTTTGGGATTCTTTTTGGTACGCGCTGGTTGTTTTACCCAGGATGATCCGCTATTTGATGATGATTGTTCCAGGGACCAAAAGAAACCAAGCACGATTGTGTGTGTATGTGTATGATTGAATAACCGAAACGAATGACCTCCAACACCACCAACAACAATAACCGACCAACCAACACCAACCCTATCAGAGACCCTGGGGTCCGGTGTAGGCCCCATAACTCGATTATGTCACGGACAATCCTTTCATCATCATCATCATTTTTATTCCAAAGCGCGTTCGTGTGTGCATTTGTATTTGGATCTAAATTATGCATTCGATTATGCCAGCGAAAACATTTTCGCACAATAAATACACCACAAACAAAAGAAATGGCACAAATTTTCCCCATGTAAATTACAGTCTGGGTGATGATTTGTCACTGTGGCGCTTTTTTGCGGGTTAATTTTTTCACCCCTCCCACGGATTGGTCGTGGTGTGCTTCATAAAGTGAATCCTGGATTTAACCCTTTGCAGTTTTGGTCTTACCTTAGGCTTTTTGATGATTTCTCAGAATGTTTTTTGTTGAATTTTTAATGTCTATCAGATTCAATTTTGACTTGATTCTTGAGCATTTGACTAGATACCGCCCCTTTTTTCCCGGGGTATTTTCAGGATGATGTTAAAATAGCCGATTCAATATGTGGGATTCCTGTTTCGGGTTTCGGTTTCGATGAATCATCGGAAATGTTCCGTTTATATTGATTTGAAGCTATAAGAATGGAGCCAGGACGAGAGAGAGGAGAGCAGACAGCCAGACATGCAGACAGACATACACGCAGAGAATCGATTGATCCGTTTGGTCCTTGCTGCTTGGCTTGTTGGCGTTGGCGAAGCAGGATTCCGGGTTTGATTGATTAGTTGATTAGCTTAGTTCGCTCAAATTCGCCAGAAAAAAATCACTGTGCAGAAGAATTCACCAGGGAAAGAGAGACAAGTAGACACACACAAGAATACGACCAAACATAACGGTACAAATCAAGCAATCCGAGCGAAAGAGAGAAAGAGAGAGAAAATGTCCGAACAGCGAATGAAAATACGTGACCAACAAAAAAAATCAATGATGCCAAGGGTTAATACTGATGGTAACAGCCCACAATTTCAATCGGCGATAAACTTTGGCGCCAAAATTTTGGTTGAAAACGAAAAACAAAATTCAAAAATTAACCCAATTCAATCCACTTTTTGTTTTAGTTCACTAATTCAACCCACAATCTAGTCGCAGGCGCACGCACATTTAAAATGGTTGTCGAAACATCTTACACACACTTATTCACAAAAATAACCCTTGCAAGATTTAGCGATGGTGATGGTTCGTTTCCCAGTGTCTTGTCTTTACCATGGCTGATTCGGAACTGCTGTTTACACTGGAGTTTTCACCAATCGCTTCTCTTCTTCAGCGAAAGAGAGCGAGCGAGAAAAAACATCCATCCACAAAAAGCTTCCAAAAGCGCGCTAGAAACCAAACGAAAAAAAACGATTCCAATAGTAGCGGGATAATATTTTTTTTCAGTCTGTATGGTTCTGCGCTGCTTCTATTGGCTATTCACACACACACACGCTAGCATGCACCCAGAAATGTAGGATGGTTTTGTACCAGCCCACATTTTTTTTTCAAGCACAGCAAGTTGGTAGTTTGTTTTTTTCATTGGCTGGTTTCCATTGTGTTCCACTACCACACCAGAGCTTTTTTTTGCGTGCGTATGTTGCCGTCAACGCGGTGGTACCCAGAGAGTGCTTCAAAAACAACACAACACACAATGCACTGTCGCTCTTGCTTAACTCTCGTAGTGCTTTTTCTCCTTCGCCTCCTTCTTCACCTTCTTCGTCTTCTGCTTCGTCTTCTTCGTTGTATGGTTGTTGCTGCGTCTGTCTGTATATGGTTCTTTTTTTCGTCTCGAGCCATCGTTTCTCCCTATTGGCCTTAGCTAAGGTTTGAAGGCGGCGCTTAAAAAGCACTAGTTTCATAACCAATATGTGAGGCTGTACTTTTTGTCTCACACTACTCTCTCACTCACTCTCACTGTGTGTGCGCGCTATTGTAACAACTGTTTTCTTGCTAAAAACCAAGTTCATTTGGCCGTTCATCATCCAAAAGCCATTTTTTAGGCACCACCCTTCTTCCAACTGTTAATGCTGCTGTTGTCGTTGGCTCTTTTGTTGTAGCAAAATGGAAGATGCGCACATCGTATCGAATGTTTTTTATTACTAAACACAGCTTGCTGTTGGCTAGAAGGCGTGTGGCTAAAACAAAATCCATCCAATCAGCGAACAGAACAGAACACAACTTGGTTGGACAGACAGACAGACAGGAAAATTAACCCATTAAATCCGGGCGTGTTAATGTTGGTACACGGATGGTACCCGAAAAACACAACAATTCGAAAAATAGGTGGTTGATTTATGGCCCGATAAAATTACATGGCAAACACGAAGATTTCGTGCGTGTGTGTGAGAGAGACCTTGCGTAACGAATATCTTGTTTGTCCACCAAATGTCCACCACGGCCCCTAAACAACACACTGGAACTTTGGAGAACAAACAAAGCATAAATCATAAGAACACAACAACACGGCCAACCATGGCCACGGTTCCTAACTTCCCAACGATAGACATAGACCGATAGAGATAAAGATGGGACCAAGATGGGAAAACACGTACACGTTGGACGGCTCTTGGATCCGCGCGGTTTCCATGAAAATTGCTCAACAAATAGCGAAATTTTGTTGGGCTTTCGGTTTTTCTCTCTTTCTCTCTTTCTCGTCCAAATATCGATGGGAAACAAGAATTGTAATGTCCACAAAAGCGTGTGGGTGTTCAAGATGTGGACAATGTCCATGCACACCAATCATCCTCGCACACACACACACACAGCTTGTGCATGTGTGTCTCATCAATAATAATTTGATCTCATTAACCAAGTAACCAATGGGCTATGTTGCTGCTGCTGCTGCTAAATAATAATCGGATCAATAGGATTAGAAATGGAGCACAACCGGGAGGCGGTGGTGGGTGTGTTTGTGTGTGTGTTGCGAACCCGCGAAACTCTCTTGGAAACTTTTTTTTTCTTTTTTTTCTTTTTGGTGTTGGCGTGGGCCAAGGGAGAGGAAGGTTTCCTTCCCCTTCCCCCAAAATCCGTAATTCTCGAACAGCGAAAACGAAAAAGTCTCGGGACACTTGCGACAAATCAGCTGAATCAAGTTGAACCAAAATTGAATTGATGAATTGATGTTATTGAATATTCGTTCATATATTGAATTCATCAAATGATATGTGAATGTTCCAACAAGCCTTCATTTCCATTGTAGCTTGTAGCTTGAAGCTTGAAGCAGCAGCAGCGACATGGACATGGACAAACGTGCTTCAATCAAACGTGCTACGGTCCTTGACCTAGGGAATCTCGTTGGTGCTCGGGTGTCGGACACCCTCTCGTTCTCGGACACTCAGCAGCAATCACAGACGGGTCCCGATGGGCCCAAAGTGTCGCACGGTACAGACAAATGTGTGTGCGGGTGTGCGTGGACCTTAAACAACAACACTTATGATTGGTTGAAGATGTGAAGTGTTGTACGATGATGTTGTTGTTGTCCTGGATCGATCGACGTCGATGACCTAGTACCATCGTCGGTGTGGGCTTACTTCTCTGGTCCAATCATGATGATGGTGGTAGAGTTTTAATCAAGTATCATCAAGTAACTAAATCAACTCTCACATCACCATTCATCTCTCTCGCTCGCAGAGATTGCTTCGATTGGATTAATCCACCATTGCAATGGCCAACTCTTCTTCGAAGAATTAGGCAAGGTTAACCTGAAATTTATTAGTTGGAAACCATTTCGATAATCCCACCAACAACCTAGAACACAACATGGAAAACTTTCCAACCTAACCGAAGGGTTTTCCGAAGGGTGGGCCTTAATGATCTCTTGTCGTTGTTGTTGTTGTCTTCCATCCCCATGGAACCAATGTTATGTAATCACCAGACTGTTTTGGAACAACATTAACAGGAGGGAGACGGTTAATGAAAACCACCATCATCATCATCATCATAATGATGATCATAATATTTTCCGGTCATTTTTGGTCCCCCTAACCGTGGTTGATTATTGTAAAAAAAATGAAATGAAATGAAATAATAATTCTAACCACCAATCGATTCTTCTTGGGCTGTTATGATGCTCATGATGGTTATTGCAGGGGGAGTACTAGGGGGTGGGGAGGTTGTAAGGAGGGAGAGAGGAGAAAGGACACCCCTTGTAGGGAACAACAGCAACTTCCATCTTTGCCCACCATTGATGATGAAGCCATCATCGACACGGGCATGTGTCCCTGGGGGGGTGGTTGCAGCATCGTTTTGGATTCTCTTAATCATTATCCTCATTGTGTACACCATCGTCCGTAATGTGATGCACGATATCCCTCAGGAGGATTCAATATGGGTTTTCGTGTTTTTATAAAAATATGATTTTTTTTCCCAGTTTCCAGAGATAGAAAAAACCAGATTCCCAAGAGAGGACCAGAAGAGAGCGAGACCATCATCATCATTCTTCATCATCAAACTCTGGATTCTCTCTGGATTCTTCTCAGTTTTTCTAAACACACGCTAGCCAGTAAACTCTTTCAACACCACAGAAAATGATGAATGAAATGAAAGAAGAAAATATATTAACTCGTTTGGAGTGGAGAATCCATCCTGGATGAGAAGAAGATGTTGTTTCGGGCGCTTCAAACAATCTTTCTCTTTCTCTCTCTCGGCCAATTTCATTCGATTTCATTTCATATTTTTCGTCCGTCGTTCATATTTATTTGTTCGCTTGCTCTCTCACACTTATTTTCACATTTCTCGCGTCCAGTTGGTCGAATATGTCAACGGCTGGCGGCCAATGTGTGTGCCTGTGTGTGTGTGTGTGTCCACTCTTGGAACACTCTTGTTTTGTTTTGTTGTTCCAAAAAGAGTGGAACATGTTCGTATGTGTCAAACCAAAACCGACCAACAACCAAGCAAGCCAAAAAAAAATAAGACCAAGAATCAGAACCAAGAAGAAGAAGCAAAAATTCAATGGTAACAGATCGTAATGAAAGGCCTTAGGAACAAAATGTGTGTATGTGTGTAATTATATGATTTTTGTTTCGATGCCAAACAACAACAACAACAACAACATTATTATGATTCCAATCATCTTTCTCTCAGTGTGTTCTACTCGCATACATTTTCATTGACAGTTAACAGAATCCAGTATTCTACATCTTTCAGAATGAAAACGCGGGGGGAGGGGAGCAGGGGCGGGGACTTTGATTTGATTCATTCGATTCGCCCACCCACCCACAAACATACACACGCGCACGCGCAAACACTAGGATACGCCCTGTGATTGAATCCTTTCCGGATGTATGAACATACACACACACACACACACACACATGAAGTGTGTGAATGTGTGTGAGGATTCTAGAACAACCAAGAATATTGTTTCGAAAAAAATTCGAATGCTGCTGCGTCATCAGAAATATCACAAACACCCCAGGAAAAATCAGAGTATCCAGAATCCAGAATCCAGAATCAAGAATATCGTACCTAGTGGAAACAAACCAACCAACCAACCAACCAAACATGCTCGTCTTGTCATTTTTCGGGGTATTAATAATAATAATAATAACGGGATATTATTATTATTATTATAATTCGAATATTTTTATATTAAAAATCGATCAATCAAAACACAGAAAAAAAATGTACAGAAGAAGCGAAAAATCGAGCATCGCATCGCATCGCCTGTCAGAATCCGGAATCAGTCTGAAAAGAAGAAGGGGTAGAGTGTGTGAAGGGGGGGGGAAACCAGCGATTGGCATGGATTTCGAAAGGGGGAGGGGCGGGCGTATCAAAGGGATAAACGCACACACTCACGCGCATACACACGACTTGGCGAATCGATGGCCAATTCGAGCCTAGAGTAGTATATCCCCTTAGTTCGGATGACCGGGTGACCCAGGTTTCTCAACCTTGAAAAACCATAAATACCGAGCATACACACACGTACACACTTTCCATTATTCAATCTGATGATCGCAACACAGCTTGAGCTTCGACCTTTGACATTTTTTTTACCTTTTACCTTTGGCCAACAAAAAAAATAACGTACCTGGATTGTACCTGAATTGAATGGCAATGGTAATGAATTGATTTGGGTGTTTAAGGGGGTTTTTCTCGACATGCAGATGAACCAACAACACACACACAAACACGTATCCTGTGTGTGTGTGTCCGAGATCTCGATGGTGGTTGGTTGGACACGCGTGCAAATTGCTTGCTTGCTTGCTGGCAACAGAAAAAAACCAAAACCAAAACGAAGGGTTAATAATCAAGGTCGTCCAGGTCGCTCTAAGTGTGTATTTATATTGATTGGTTGGTTGTTTGGTTGGTTGGTTGTCGTCAATGGAGGTCATTTGGGTTGTTGTCGCTTGTTTCCGATCCCAAAAAAAAATGAAATGAAATGAAATGAAATCAGTGAAGTGGTGGGTTAATTTTTTGTGTATGTGCGCGTGTGTTTGCTGCATAAAAAAAAGCTTCTAAAAACAGATCAACTAACCCGTTGACCCTTTTGAAGCTTTGAAGGGACAGGTGGACACCACCACCACCAGCAATAACAACAACAACAATGGACGCGCGTGCCAGCTTTCGGGCCCCTTGTGATCATTCTTATTTTATTTTATTTGTATTTTTTGTTGGTCCGTTCTTTCGGTCAATTGGTCAACTACAACTAGGACTGATCACTAGGATCCACTGCTGCTGTTGTTGTAGCTAAAAAAAGCATGAAACAAACTTTGACCTCAGAACGGGACATTACTGTTTGGGACATTTTGGACCGGAATCCTGTGTGTGGAACTAGTATGTTCCATTAATGGAAAAATGGTGTTCCAGGCATAGGCGATCCACCACTGGAGACAGAATCGGGTCCAGAAACAAATCCGAACATCGATGAATTATTGCATTTTAATTGTGTACTAAATCAAGAGAGAAAGTGTTAAGCATGTAGGATCTTTGCTTCGCATCACGCCTTCATATTTCCATGTACGGATACTGGACGGATACTATCCGACGGACACTGATGATGGTTATTATTAGGAAATAATGAGCATCACATCGATCATCATTTTGTGTGTCTTGGATCTTCTGGGAAGAATCCCTTGGATCCCTTGGATCCTCTGTTCAACACACACACACACACTGGGGCCGTCTTGACAAAAATGGACATATGGCACACACACTACACACAGTTTGGGTGGTAAAAATGACCAGTGTCCAGAGGGGTTCCATCACGTGATCTATTATTATGTAATTTGTAATGAATTATACCTGGTCACCAGTGAACACCACCACCACCACCACTATCATTATCAATGACACGGGAAACAGTACAAAATCTTCAACCGGAAATTAATTTCTGTTTGACGCGCGCGCGCATACATACACATACACACGTACACACAAGAAAGCGTTAACGGGTTAATGATAAGGTTGCCTCTACATTCAAAAAGCTCACGCTGATTGGCTGGTTACGGTCGAGTGGGTTGTCTCTTAACCCTCAACCAACCAATCAACGGCAGGTTCCGCCGGTTCCTTCCGGCTAGAAATTGAGACATTTCAATTTTTGGGAATAATAATATTTCGCGTGTGTGATCCAAATCGATTTGACTTTCAACCTTGAAAGGTTGTTTGTAACAAATTATAAAAACCGAAAATAGAAATCTGAAATTGAATTGAAATCAACCTTTATCGACATGGCATGAGAGAATGGCCAGAAGTTGGCCGAGGTCACCCGCACACAGTTCACACATCTCACGCAGTCAGAATTTTAAAACGAAACCTTCACAGCCGGAGAAAAAAAGGTCAACGGGTGAGAGTGATTTGAATTGAATTGAATTGAATCGAATTCGAGAAAAAAGTGTGTGTGTGTGTGTGTGCGTGTTTCAAAATTAAACAATCCAACATCCAGCTCAGCTAACCAACTAAACGAACGCAAAAAAAAAGAGTTTGACCAATCGAACAAGGTCATTTCGGGATGAAAAACGAGAGAGAGAGAGAGAGAGCGAGAGCGAGTAGAAAATGGACACACAATGGACAAGACCATTGGTCAATATTGGACCAGACGTGCTGGCTCGAGCGAGCGCGTGTTTTGTGAGCCCGTGTGAGACACGTGCCCAAAATGTGTCCCCTTTGGAACCCTTAACGGTATCACTAGGCCCCCAAAAGAGTAACCCTTGGCGCTGTGTCCATTGTGGAGAACAAAAAAAAAAGAAATTTTTTTTTTCATTTTTAAATTTTTGTTTTTCAACCGTTTTTCATTGGCCCCCGCTGCTGCTGCTGTTTCGGTGACCGAAAATTGACCTGGGAACAGAACGATATTTCACCCGGGTCCCAAGAGCCAAGTGTTAAACGTGTTCACTTTCTCTTCTTGTTTGACTTTTTGTTGGTAAATCGATACACAACAGCTCACACGCCCACAATTATCGTAAATCTAAATTTACCACCACCAACACCACCACACCCATCAAAAAGATGGCACGCGATCCTGACCAGACTAGACCAGACAAGAGGACCAGACCTTCAAGGACCGTCAATTAACCGTTTGAGGCCTCGACCGAGCAAAAAACAACAACAACAACATTGGTCTGGTCTTAGTCTAACCCAGTGGAAAAACTCAAAATGGTCAAATGGTCACCAATCACCATTTTAGGTTGTCGTTGTTGTTGTTGTTGTATTCTGAAGGAATATTGAATTGAATTTGACCAACTGCTGCTGCTGTTGTTGACCACCACTGTTGTTGATCATGATGATGATACGGTTCGTGGATCATGGACTCGGTTTCGGTCAAGAAGCTGTCTGGAACGATACCACAGAGAGAGTGGGAGAGAGATAGGAACCTCGTAAGGTCATTCCTCAAGGTTTTATGGACCTTGTTTCCTCCAGACACCAAAAAATGAGACCATAAAGAGTTGATTCAGCAAGATTTTTTTTCGCGGGCCCTTGCAATCAGTGTGTCTGGTCAGCGTCTTCTTGGGTCCTTCATCATGTTATTTGACCTTAGTTCAAACTGGTTCGAGACCAACAACAACAACGATGGTCAAAAAAAATGGTCAATTTTAACTTTATCTTAATGTCAAACGTATGTGAGCATTTTCTGTCCACCAATAGCAATATCCGTTCATGTCCGTCATGTTCTCCATGTCTCTACAAGGCAAGCAAGCATTTGGTCAACGGGTTAGCGTGCTCACACACGAATGGTTTGCTCGAGCGCGCGACTGGCCACCGGTCACAGGACACGTGCTAGGGCTCTCCCCCCATGTCCCTCGCTTCTCTATGTATCTTTCATTCATGTCAATTTATGGCAAAAAGAGACCAGACCGGACCAGACTTACAAGGTCGTCATCGTTGTTGTTGGCCATCATAACGGTCAAGCAAATACTAATAATAATAATCCGAATCTGAAACCCCCCTCTGGCCCTAAGGGTTATATTCATTTTATTATTAAAAACGATGATTCTCTTTAATAATAATAATAATAATTTATGTATTTGTCCGTGCTGTTTTTTCACATTCGCGGATGAGGAGGGTTAATCAACAGAAAAAAAAAGAAAATTTAACCCTCCACATCCGCGAATGTGAATGCGAAATTTTGCCTGGCGATGAATTATTGCCAACTTATCTTATTTCATAATAATTGTAATAATGCTAATAATAATGATGAAATCAGTAATTCTCTGTGCTTTTCGGGCTGCTGCGGGCTTGTGTGCCCGGGTCTACGGGTTTATGAACGGGAAAGAAAGAAAGAAAGAAAATTTTTTTTTTGGTAAATAATACCCGGACATTTAATCGGGTTGCGACGGCGGCAGGGGCTCAGCTTGGTCAGCTTGCTTGCTTGCTTATTTCTCGCTATATTTTTTTTCTTCTTGTTCTCATTTTTGTTTTTGGTTGATTTGATGTGTCCAGTGTGCTAACAACACTTCAAACGTGATGAAATGAAACGAAAGAATCGTATCGAAAAGTCCTGAAAGGCTTAAAAGTTTGTCCAGCTCGACGACCAACGACTAATAATAATAATACTAATAATAATATGAAGGCTTTGTGTAACGGGAAAAAGTTTTGCTCGCCGAAAACGAAAAGCCAGCCGAGAACGAAAGCAAAAAAAATCAAATATTACCGAAAAAGTTTTCGCATCACTACTGGTGCCGGGAATTGTCGTGTGTGTTTGGTCGGTGATTTTTATTTGTGAATGGAATTATCAACACACACACACACACACCCACACACGAAAAAAAACGGAATAATAAGATGAAGAAGAAGCGACCAAACAAAAAAAAAGAAAAGAGTTAATACCCCAGCTAAAGTATTATGCAACTGTTATTACGCCGAGCGAGGGAGCCAAAGAATATCAAACGTTTTGTGATTATACTCTTGGCAAATATCACCATCAACACCACCAAAAGCAACAACAATAGATTGATAACGGGAATAGAATGGTCAAAAATTTTATTATTACTATTTTGGATTCTCGATTCTCGATTCTCGATCCCATGGATTCATTGTGGAGGGAGCGAGAATCCAGGAAAAAAACAGGGGACCTGGCGTGATGAATTAGATGCACGCTAAGGAGAGGAGGGGAAATCAAGAGAATCGAAAATTGCATCCGAAAACTTATTACTATTATTATTGCTATTATTATTGTTAGTATTATTATCGAATTCTGGTCCCTACAAACAACCAACAACAATAACAAGAAGAAGAAGAAGATCCATAGGAAGATCCTGATGGAGCCAATAATGAAACCTGGGATTCTGGTGCCTGCTTGCAGAGCGGGGAACCAGAATCAAGTAGCAGAATAACTATGATGTGATGAGATGAAATTAACTTTGGCTTCTAAACATTGGCGGCATTCCAAATTCTTCTTCGTTCTTTCGGTTTGTGTTATTAGGTTTTTGGGCTGAAAGCAAACAAAACAACGAAACGAATGAATCATCGGTCAGACGGTCAGTGGTGGTTCCAAGAATTGGTTTGGTTCTTCAATCAAATCAAATTGGAACCCTTTTCACACTAGTTCCAACGATGGTCAACGGTGTGGCATATCAATATCCAAAAGCTGCCCAGGCTGCTCCCTGTGCTAGCGTGTGTGTGAATAATGAAAATCTCCATTTTTCCACTTGGTTTATTCTCGCTTTGGCTCTCGAATCTAATTCTTCTCTTCGATCCAAAATCATTCAAGCATCGATTTTGGATTGTTTTCCCTACGATCAAAGCTCAAGATTCCGAATCAGAATCCGGAATTTTCGAATTGATTGTGATTTTCGGTGATCCAACCATTCTGCACATTATATTTTATAATAATCCCGAAATGAATTTGTGCGCGAAAAATAGATTCAAATTTCAAGCCGGCACTGCCATCTATCGCCTATCAAAGAAAAATATGGCCGATGGTTATTTTTTCTCATCGGTAGATGGCGCTGTACACTGTCGAAGATCCATGCATGCTGTTTATGTTTTGGATGTCCAACAACAATAATCCTTGCCCGGATATCATAAATTTTGGATTTCATATCTTATCCTTTTGTTCGGATACCGTACTATCATCCGTTTTCAAACGATGTATTACTTACAGCCTTGAATACTAAACTTTGATCGAGTTACTAATTGCGCATTTGTCTCTATATTTTCCCTTTCAGTTCTAGCCAATAGTTTCATCCTCTTCTGGGTCAGCCTTGTGGTAAGCGTTGTTTCGCATTGTCCAATCACCATTTGATTTCTTTGTTTAGGTCCAACCCCTTCACTGTTGCACTTGATAAGTTCAAAAATTTCTTCATCAACCTATAGAGCTTTTACTAAATGAGTTGGCTTTGCATACAACAACTGTTTGAATGAAGCTTACCAATCACCATTCGTTTCGTTAAACTGATCATTGCCTATAATGAGACTAGTCATTTTCAAATCCCTTCTGTTCTAATTGTTCAGTGTAGTTTCTTCTCCTCCCCTTCCATCAGTTTGGCTTACGATAGTTGTTTGTTAATCTATCGTTTTTCCTATATGTGGGTTGAACCGAACGCTTTTGCTCAACACGTTTGAGTGCTAGAAAGCTTGCGTGCTTAACAATGCGCACTAAAAGGGTGTTGGCCTAAGATAGTTAAAATTCAAATTGATTTTTCCTGTCTTGCTTTCCAGAAAATGCCCAAAGTTAAAAGGAAATCCAATAAGAATCGTGTGCACACGATTTATCCGCAAGAGAAACCGGAAAAGAGTAAACAAAAAATTATTGTCAAAGATGGATTGAGAACCGATGATGCCGAGGTATATATTCAATTGTTTCTGGTTCGATTTGTCCCCTAATTCATGCTACGATTTTATTAGTTTATTGATTCTAAAACATCGCGCAAAATTTTGGAAGAAGCCCGTAAACAACAAAACGAATTGGAAGAAGAATTTGGTCTTCATGATCCGGATGAGGACAGGACCAGAACGAATATTGGTTCCAAAACGAGCGCCAATCGACCAATGTCCGATGATGAAGTAGATGAAGATAATTTTCAAGACGATATGGGTGTTCTAGATCAAAACGAAGAATCAACACGTGATGTTTACGAATCGTTTTATGATGAATTAAAACTAGACAAACAAGATGAACGTGCTTTGGAAATGTTTATGGCCAAAGATAATCTGAAACGGAAAACCTTGTCGGAATATATTCGGGATAAATTGAAAGCGAAAGAAGAAGAATTAAGCACAATGTTGAATGAAGAAGGTCTCACCGACGATGCTAAAAATGCTGGAGATCTTGACCAACGTGTAGTTGATTTGTATAGAGGTGTTAAAGTTGTCCTACAACGTTACCGTAATGGTCCGTTACCGAAAGCATTCAAAATAATACCCGCATTAATCAATTGGGAGCAAGTATTGTACATAACCGAACCGGATTGTTGGACTGCTGCTGCAATGTTTCAAGCGACCAGATTGTTCGCATCCAACCTCAAGGAACGTATGGCGCAGCGTTTTTTCAACCTGATCCTAATGCCAAGAATCCGCGACGATATTGAAGAATATAAACGGCTAAATTTTCATCTATATCAATCATTAAAGAAGGCATTGTTCAAGCCGGGAGCTTTTTTCAAAGGTATCATAATACCATTATGTGAATCCGGTGATTGTACATTGCGCGAGGCGGTGATTATCGGTTCGGTGATGGCCAAAAACCATATACCGATATTGCATTCATGTGCGGCCATGTTGAAGATTGCCGAAATGGATTACAGCGGTGCCAATTCGATATTTTTGAACATTTTGATCCAGAAAAAATACGCTTTGCCGTTTAGAGTTATAGATGCGTTGTTTTATCATTTTTATCGTTTCCTAAATGATCGCCGTTCCACCTTGCCAGTTCTTTGGCATCAATGTTTATTGGCATTCGTGCAAAACTACAAAAACGATCTATCATCGGAGCAGAAAGAATCGTTTCTTGAATTGATTCGTGTGCAAACACATCATGCTATCACCCCGGAAATACGGAAAGAATTGTTTCAATCGAAAAATCGTGACGGATCGGATTTTATCAACGAACCAATAATGGATTTCAACGATAACCTTCAACAAATGTAGAATACCGACGCGTATTGTTGCGTACGCTTAATTACTTTCTTTCTTTTTTCACCGTCAATGTTAATGATTCTTATTTCCTTATTGATCTATTTGAATTCGCATTCTGAATTTTATGTTTGCTGAAAATAAGAAAAAAAACGTTTTTCTCAATTGGTTTTGCTGTTTGCTGTTTGTTTGTTTGTACCCAAAAGAAGAATCGTAGGTCAGAATCGTTGTTAGAGTTACCTTATCATTTCAAGGTTGTGTCAACAAACTCTGAATTTTCTGTGCTGGAATTTGAAAAATAATTCTTTTCAATCATTCACCACCATCCAAACCAACAGACGATACACTATGGCTTTCATCAAGAAGATCAAGCAATTCTGCCATTGGCAAATAAGATATAATCTTCTTTGCTTGGACTACTATATCCGTTTTTCCAGCCATTTCCGTTTGCATTTTTTCCTACCGTTGGATAGGAAAAACATTGACAAAAATCTTCGAATCCCTTATTCCACGAGACATCATATTATGCCAGCATTAGCTTCAATCATATTTGCAATCACCTTTGGGTCAATGCTTCAATGGAATCGATTGATTGAGCATCCGTTTTGGATGATTTGCCGGCTTGTTCCGGAATCCAAAGTTCAGGAATATGTGGCTCATACCATTATGACGGCTTGTGGTACACAGCTAATAAAATTATATCTAGATATAACCAAGAATCGTCTGCTAGATCATCAATATTTGGCCATATTTCTGGTCGATGATACAAGACAATCAATGATAACTTTAAATGATTTAGGTCTAACCCACGAACAATTTCAGCGATTAAAATGGCTGCGACAAAAATGCTTGACCTTAGGCCGACAAACTATTACTATCATTCTTGTTTTTTGCTTTCTAACATTATTCGTACAAATCTGGTCCAATCATTTGTTACAATTTGCCGGTATTCGGTTGGTGACATTCTGGTTGCTAGTCGGCACTCTCTATATAATGTCCGTTGTTGATGGTGAGTCACAGCGTTACGAAATGAAACGAAACGAAATGCCCGTAATTTTTCAATAATTGTGATGTTTTCCGTTTCCGTTTCCGTTCCACAAAGCGATATTCACTTCATATCTTTTAATATTCGTGATCATTTATTATATGTGGCTTAAACAAAATTATCTTCTGCTACAAATCGATTCATTAGTAAGGAAACTGATTTTGAGACAGCGGATGGTCAACAACCATCCTGGCGATTCTGGAAGATTCTCGTTCCGGTGTTTTATGCAAGCTAATAGTTTATGGATCAAATTGAAAAACGAGAATCGTACTTATGACCTGGAAATTCGACCATTGACCACATTGCTAATTTATCAGAATATAATCCATGCTACCCATCTGGCTTACATGTCATTTTTTCAAAAGATACCGCTAAATTTGGTCATATTATTCGGAATCGGCTATCTTATTTCCGGCATTTATCTGTTCACATTCATTTGGTGGTGTTCCATTTTGACGGATGGAAATGAAAAATTCATCATGAAAAACTATTCATTCATGTTGTTGGCCACCAGCAGAACATTACAAAAACCAAAAAGTTTCCATCCAAAGCTCTTGCTAAAGGTATTTCGTTTGCGGCTGCGAATGAAGGATTCCGGATTCTAGATTCTGTATATTTAACCCCTCTGATTCTTTCATTGGTTTGCAGATGCAAACGTTGACCCACAGTCTGATTGGTTCACATTCTGGTTTGACGTTGATCAACGATCATGCAATCAGTACCAGAACTTTTATAAAGGTTAATATTGTTCTTGGTCTCGAATTACCATTACAATTATTGATTTTGTTTTGGGACGGAATTTTTATTAGGTCTTCTACAATATCACTACATTATTCATGCTCTTATTTCATTCAATTCAACAATAAAAAAAATAAATCACCATTGACAATATGGTTCAATTTCTCAACATTTCAGCGAATTTCATTCAGAAACAAATGAGTGATCCAAACAGGATATAGAGAGAGAGAGAGAGAAAAAAAAACAAAAATGTCTAAACAATCAAGTAATTGGTATAAGCGGTTCCGGAGCATCCTGGAACGTTTATTTTGTCTACTCTATTATCATCGTATTGTCCAAGAACATCGATCAGAATTGAACAATGATAATGTTGTCCATATTCCCCGTTCATTTGTGTATCATTATTTTCCCATCTTGATGGCATTGCTTGTCACGTTACTTTGGTCTTCCATACTGATTTTTGGCATTGATTTGGGACATCGACATCCATTTTTCACGATAGTTTTTCGATCATTTCCCACCGATTCATACCATTCGATCGCAATCACAGCCATTTTATGGTCATTGATGATCATTTTCATGTTGTCCTATGGGCTGTCCGAAAAATTGTCCGACTACACTTTCCTATTGCTTTGGAGTGTGAACCAATCCAATAGAAGATTTTTTGGTTTGTATTTGGTTTGTTTTTTAGTGTTTCCTCTTCTCTTTTTGACCATGTTTCCGGAAATTTCAACCTGATCCCAACAGATCTGAATCGTAATCAACTAGTTCGATTTCAGAAATTCCAGCGTCGAATTTGGATGATTATGCGATTGTTTGTCATCAATATTACTTTGTTGTGCACGCTAACCTTGG
Source organism: Amerodectes protonotaria (assembly GCA_025882695.1). Taxonomy (NCBI): domain Eukaryota; kingdom Metazoa; phylum Arthropoda; class Arachnida; order Sarcoptiformes; family Proctophyllodidae; genus Amerodectes; species Amerodectes protonotaria. The sequence continues at coordinate 20,309 of JAOZJS010000311.1, read as the reverse complement.
TAATACAGGCCATCATTCAAACGCTTTGGATTATCAGTATAATTTGGCTAGCATTATGGATCATCTTTGTCACATTATGGGCCGGTTATGCAACTTCCAGTAAATAGAAAACAAAACGGATCTTCTCAAATTGTTTGATTTTTTTTCTTTGCTTCTAGCTTGCCATTTTTATCCCGCCACCGTGATTTCCGTTCAATATTACCTTGGATTACGGCAGCAAACGATTGGCGCAAGAATGTCGGATCTTACCAAACGATTGATGAATTCAAGCGGTGGACATCACCATTACCATTCGAACAGAAGTTTGATCAGTGAACTGATCAGAATCAATAGAAAACAAGTCCGGTTGCAAAATGATTGTCTTCATTATAACGATCAACTGAAATGTATCCTAACGGTATTGTGGATCGGATACACATTGGTGATCACCTACGTGGCTTATACTATATTTCTGACCAAAATGACCTTGCCATTGCGTATATGCTACATATTGTGTTTGATATCCCATACAAATTTGTTAATGTCGTTGATTTATAGTGGTTCCAGGATCACCGCTAAAAACCAACAATTCGTGCAATCGAATCGAATGATTCTGCCGTGGATTTTTCGCAGCAATAAACGATCAATCCAAACAATGTCATCATCATTGTCATCACCATGGTGGCGTTTAGAAGAATCGCTTTCAACCATCATTGATTGTCAATTAAAACTTCCGGTAGGATTTACATTGGCCAATGGTTTTCTGATAACCAGCAATGCTTTTATCGATGTAAGATGATTTTGGTTGAAATCAATCTTGGATTTTAAAACAACATAATTTACTTTGTCGTGTTGTTTTCCAGGTAATCTATAATATGAGCGTATTTTCGTTTTTGGTTTTTACGAAGATCCCTAAAAATTAATTGCGAGAAAAAAGACACATTTTTTTCCCAAAGATCCTAATGATCCTGATAATGATAGTTGTTTTGAATAAAAAATTTATCGATCATGAATTTGGCCAAATGATTTCGATTTTTTTTTCGCATTTCATTTGAAATTTGAATTTCGATTTCGATTTCACCCAAAATAACTCTCCTAATGACCCTGATTCTGGTGAATCTGGAACTAATCTTCGCAGAATGAATCCAACCTGCGAAGATCAAGATCAACGCCAAAGATGAACCATAAAATCCATTGGCTGCGGTATTTCCGTACAATCGACGATAATTACTTTGCCCTGTTCTATTATCGTCGATTGATCAGAAAATATTCGGATGAACATCCGAAATACGACCTACGGATTCCGCGCACATTTTGGTGCTATTATTTTCCGATTTTGATCACTTCCACGGTGATCATTGAATGGTGTTTGATGATAATGTTTGGCTCGGAAAAGTGTCAAAGTGTACCATTTTGTTCGGTTGTTTTGAATTTTTATCCATCCAATTCGATCGTATCGCTTGCGATCACCGCACTTATATGGTCGGCCTCGAACATCGTAATGATCGTTTATGGCCTGTCCGATAAACTCGATCACTATACATTTTTGCGGATTTTGGATGTGAACCAATCCAATCGACATGAACATGGCCTGGATCATTTTGATCTGGATCGAATGCTAAGATTTAAACGAATCATTTGGTTTTCGATGCGTTCGTGTTCAATCAGCATTGTTTGTACCAATGTTTTGCTCATCGTTTTCCAGGTTATCCGTAAGGCTTTATGGAAAGTAAACCCGTTTTGGTCGATATTTTTCCTGATGATTCTATCAATATGGGGATTGTACGCTGCTACCAGTAAGTCCAACATCAATAACCTGTCCGTCCGTCGGGCCTTGATCCTCTCTTTTTTTTTCGTTCCAGCTCAATATCTGTATCCGATGATCATAATCATTGTGCAATATTATATCGGATTAAAGCAGGAAAAAATCCAGAAGAAAATGTCCCGATTCGACCAGAAAATGGTCGAACACCGAGCAAGCAGAACACCGATTGGCTTGTTGAATAATTTGATCAAAATCAATCATCGACAAGCTTTGCTACAATTGGACATTGAACGATACAATGATCAATTGAAACGTTTCATCACTATCCTTTGGACCGGTTACATATTGCTGATAGCCTATATGGCTTATATTGTATTTTTCGTTCAAAATCAAACCATTCTTCACCTTGGTTACATTGTAACATTTCTCACCCATTCATTATTGTTGATAATGTTGATTTTTAGCGGTTCGAAAATTTCTGGTAAAAATCGACAATTCAATGAATGGAACCTAAAGACATTACCGAAGATAACAAGGCAACCGCGACGAACCACCAAACAACAACATTCGGCCCCATTCGATAATGATTGTAAAAACCGCAGCAACGGGATCATTTGGCGTATGGAAGAAACGCTGGCCACCATCTTTAGCTGTCAATCAAAACGTCCGATCGGTTTCACATTGATCAATGATTTTTTGATCACCAACAATGCGTTTGTCGATGTAAGATGTATCATTTAGTTTCGTTCGCTACATTTAAATCCAAATCAATTTTGCCATTTTTTTTGAATTCAAGGTTATCCACAAAATGACCGTGTTTTTCTTTTTAATTTTGACGAAAGTTGTTTGAACAAATACGGGAATTGCTTTCCCGAATGATTTTCGGTTTCGCTCGACAAATTCGTTCCGATTTGGATGAGAGCGAAAGCTTTCACGATCAATTTGATTCTTTTCATTTCTATCAGCACCAGAATATAGTCAGAATAATTGGTTAGTAAATTGACTGGAACCGGAAATCCAAGCTTCAAGCAAAGTTACTACATTCGATCATTCGAGCATTACTTTCATTCCAGTCCGGACACTTTTTCGGGAGCTTAATTCAAGATTACATCCTAACACAAGCACTAAAATCATGATGGGATTGATTAAAAAACTATACGATAATCTCTACAATTATGCATTCTGTTTGTTTTATTATAAGAATTATTTCTCACTCAACTACAAGGATGGCTCTTGGATCGTTTTGGATCATAATGTTCCCAGACCATTTTTCCTATATTATTTTCCCTGTTTGATATCGGCATTTTTCTTCACAACCGTGGCGATTCACACCCAAAATCCATCCCAATGGGGTCCAATGGATTTTTTCGTCATCATCCGATTTTTTCCAGATTCCTTGGTTGTAGTAGTGTCGTCCTTGTTTTTTGGATATTGTTCAATGGAAATAGCATTTGTACAATATGGGCTACCGAAATACATGAAAGATTATTCGTTTTTGACTTTGTTGGACATCAACGAAAACAACCGGAAATTGTATCGGATCAATGCGAACCAGCTGAAGCGATTGGACCGTTTTCGAAGTGTTGCGCTAAAATTTATGGAGCTTTCATGGCATTTCAGTTTTTATTTTTGCTGTTTAGTAGCTGTTCCACCTCAAATAATTCAAACCCGACTCTGGGAACAATACAGTATGGCCGCAATCATTTTCTGGTATTTGATGCTCTTAATATTGGTCGCTTATACTTGTTCCGGTAAGTTAGGAAAAGAGACAACTGAACAAAAATGACCATAATTCTCTTATTTTCTGGTGTTTTTCTCAAGCTATTTCCCTATATCCAGTGATGATACTGATCTGTCAGTTTTACATACGATTAAGACAGGAAACAGTGATCATCAAAATGCGGCGATTATCCAATAAACTGGCTGTCCCCCATCTGTCCCCCATAGATTTCCAGACGATCTTACAACAATATTTATCAATCAATTTTGTCCAAACAGCACTACAGAACAAAATCCGAACCTATGATGGTCAATTGAAACGTCTACAGACATGTCTATGGTGTGGTTCAACCACAATGACTTCCTATTTAACTTATGCAATGTTTTTGATCGAATTGCCCACCAAGTTATGGCCGATATTAATTTCACTACTTAGTGTTAACATTGTTAATTTGATACTGTTGACTTATAGCAGTGCGAAGATTGCTTCCATAAATCAAAGATTCAATAATTGGAATCAGAGAACCTTGCAGCGGATATCGTATTTGAGAAATCGATTGTCTTCCAACAACAACCTTATTCCAAAGAATCATCCGAACCAATTTCTTTGGACAAAATTTTGGAACATCGAAGAACGTTTTGGAACTATTATAGCTGGTCAAGCGAGACGCCCAGCAGGATTCTCATTGATCAACGATTATCTGATCACTCAAAAGGCTTTCATTGATGTAAGTATTGTCCTGATCGGAAATTGATCTAAGAATTTTGATTGTTTCAAATGTTTCATTGTTTTCCACGATCTACAGGTCCTTCATGATCTTAGTTCGTTTTCGTTTCTGATATTCACCAGAATCATGAACAAAAATTGAATTGTTTTGTTAGTTTGGCGTTCTTTTAGTCGAATAAAGTGGTAATTAGCTCATAACCAATTTTTTTGAATGTCGCAATCGCATTTTCGAGCTCTTGCGGTAAAATTAAATATTCGCGAAAAATTGCTAAAAATTCAAAAAAAATCATGGGACATGTACTAGTGCTCCCATCTGGCAGCAAAAAGGTAACTAAACCTGCTGCTGATGCTGATGAGTGGTGAAAAAAGTCGTTTACTTATCTCTCACAAGGTGGCAGCACAAGTTGACTTCCCTGCATTGCATTTTCAGAGGGCTGCCACCTGTTGAATAAAATATGAACTCAAAATCAGAGGGCTGCCACCTGTTGAATCAAAATTAGACCCAATCTCAGGGGGCTGCCACCTGTTGAATAAAATATGAAACCAACTTCAGGGACTGCCACCTGTTGAATAAAATATGAACTCAACATCAGGGGGCTGCCACCTGTTGAATAAAATATGAACTCAACATCAGGGGGCTGCCAACTGTTGATTCAAATATGAAACCATTCTCAGGGGGCTGCCACCTGTTGAATCAAACATGAACCCATCTCAGGGGGCTGCCACTTGTTGAATAAAATATGAAATCAACTTAAGGCTGCCACCTGTTGAATAAAATATGAAACCAACTTCAGGGGCTGCCACCTGTTGATTCAGATATGAAATCAACTTTAGGGGGCTGCCACCTGTTGAATAAAATATAAACACAACATCAGGGGGCTGCCACCTGTTGAATAAAATATAAACACAACATCAGGGGGCTGCCACCTGTTGAATCAAATATGAACCCATCTCAGGGGGGTGCCACTTGTTGAATAAAATATGAAATCAACTTCAGGGGCTGCCACCTGTTGAATCGAATATGAACTAAACATCAGGGGGCTGCCGCCTGTTGAATCAAATATGAGCCAAACTCAAGGGTCTGCCCCTGAAATATGAAAGTTGGCTTCACTGCATTGCATTTTCTAATGCCACCTGTTGAATCATATATGAGCCCAACCAGAGGGAGCTACCACCCGTTGAATCATATATGAGCCCAACCAGAGGGAGCTACCACCTGTTGAATCAAATATGAAACCATTCTCAGGGGGCTACCCCTGAAATATAAAAGTTGGCTTCACTGCATTGCATTTTCTACTGCCACCTGTTGGATCAAAATTGAAACAAATCTCGGGGGGCTGCCACCTGTTGATTCAGATATGAAATCAACTTTAGGGGGCTGCCACCTGTTGAATCAAATATGAGCCCAAACTCAAGGGTCTGCCCCTGAAATATGAAAGTTGGCTTCACTGAATTGCATTTTCTACTGCCACCTGTTGAATCGATTATGAAACCAATCTCAGGGGGCTGCCACCTGTTGAATAAAATATGAACTCAACATCAGGGAGCTGCCACCTGTTGAATCAAACATGAACTCAACTTCAGGGGGCTGCCACCTGTTGAATAAAATATGAACTCAACATCAGGGGGCTGCCACCTGTTGAATCAAATATGAACTCAACATCAGGGGGCTGCCACCTGTTGAATAAAATATGAACTCAACATCAGGGGGCTGCCACCTGTTGAATCAAATATGAACCTAATATCAGGCGGCTGCCCCTGAAATATTATAGTTGGCTTCACTGCATTGCATTTTCTGCTGCCACCTGTTGACAAAAATATAAATCTAAGCTCAGTGCTGCCATCTGCTGACAAGTTGGCTGATTTACTGATGTTTGGTCCTTGTTTTCCAATCTTTCTGATTTTCGACCTTATATGGCTTCAATGTCTCCCAAACCGTCCGATTAAACCTTTCCACCAAGCCATTGGATTGATGATAATAGGCTGTGGTCGTGTGCAAGCGAATACCGTGTTTTTGACAAAAATCTTTGATCTCCCGAGCTTAAAATTGACAAGGTTTGGTCCCCATGTATGACCACCAAAAAGACTTTAATCTATGTTTGAATTTTGTAGAAGAAGCCCAAGTGCCCAAGAAAAACCGAATATGGGGTGGAATATGGGATTCCCATTGTCATGGGACTAGAGCAAAGCAGAAAAGTAGATTAGTCAAAAACTATCTGGATTAGGGCTATCTATGGTCTTCCAGCTTCAGCTATGTCAGCTAGATTTAAAATATACGAAAATAATAATAAAAATTAATAACTTACCGCGAGGACATGCAAAACAACCATCAAGGACCAGAGCCAAAGTGCGAATGAACGACCGTCCAGGACGAGAGCCAAAGTGCTAATGAACGACCGTCAAGGACAAGAAATATTCGCAAAATTTTTGATGACTTGAGTTCAAAATATGTTATCATAGCATTAATGACTTGAGGTTAAACTTTTATATCGGCTACCATGTTACTCATTATCTATTGCCTCTGAATCATTGTCATCATCATTGTAAATTTTCATGTCTCGTTTTTGTATGAAAGCGTCTTTTGTTTTATTGTTAAAGTCATTTATTTGTACGAAATCGGCCAATCGGATGTTTTGAAGAAACAGAGGCACACATCCAAACTATTATCACACACCAACAATATGGCAGCACTGAAGTTTATTTCACTTTTTGGCCACCAGATGGCGGCACTGAGGATTAGTTCACTTTTTGGCCACCAGATGGCAGCACTGAGGTTTAGTTCACTTTTTGGCCACCAGATGGCAGCATTGAGGTTTAGTTCACTTTTTGGCCACCAGATGGCAGCACTGAGGTTTAGTTCACTTTTTGGCCACCAGATGGCAGCATTGATGTCGGTCGACTATTTCCACCCAAGTGGGTCAACTATTTCTACCCAAATGGGTCGACTATTTCTACCCAAGTGGGTCGACTATTTCTACTCAAGTGGGTCGACTATTTCTACTCAGGCAGCACTGAAGTTTAGTTCATTTTTCGGCCACCAGATGGCAGCACTGAAGTTTAGTTCATTTTTTGGCCACCAGATGGCAGCACTGATGTGAGTGTACTATTTCCACCCAAGTGGGTCGACTATTTCTACTCAAGTAGGTCAACTATTTCTACCCAAGTAGGTCAACTATTTCCACCCAAATGGGCCAACTATTTCTACTCTAGTGGGTCGACTATTTCTACCCAGGCAGCACTGAGGATAAGTTCACTTTTTGGCCACCAGATGGCAGCACTTGCATTTAGTTTACTTTTTGGTCACCAGATGGCAGCCCTTGCGTTTAGTTTACTATTCGGTCACCAGATGGCAGCACTGAAGTTTAGTTTACTATTCGGTCACCAGATGGCAGCACTGATGTGGGAGTACTATTTCCACCCAAGTGGGTCAACTATTTCCACCCAAATGGGTCAACTATTTCTACCCAAGTGGGTCGACTATTTCTACCCAAGCTGTTCTACTGTTTCTACCCAGGTTAAATTCATATTTTTGTCGATTTAAAAAAATTGTTTGAACAAGTTAATTATATTGGCAATGGAGAATTTCACGTTACGCTTGGCAAACCGTTTCGGTTGAGAGCAGTCCAAACAATAACTTTGATTTTCTTTTATTGCTTCTATTTTATCCGATCCGAGCGTCAAGCGTTGTCACCGGAATCCCCCAGAGAATTAACAACAGGGGAAAATTCAAAAAAGTTTTTGAATAATTTTCTTCCAATAATTTAGTAACCATGGAAACTTGATATAAGTACCTGGGAAGAATCGTTTCCCATATTTTCCGAATTCGATTGTCTTATTCGGTCTTTATATTAGGAATCCGGCTAGAATCCAGCACACACATTGGTTCAATCATGAATTTGCCAAAACTTTACGAACATTACTACAATCACGTATTTTGCTTGTTTTACTATAGAAAATATTTTTCACTTCACTATGACGATCGCTCTTGGACCGTTTCCGATCAAATGGTTCCCAGGCCATTTTTCCTGATCCGTTTTCCAAGTTTTATAATGTTATTGTTCGTAGTGATTTGGTCCCTCTATTCGAACGATCCATCGAAATGGGGCTCGATGGATTGGTTCGCCGTGACCGGTTTTTTACCGGAAACCATAGCTACAGTTGTGAAGGCGTTAATATTTTTGTATAGCTTCATGGAACTAGCATTCCTGCACTATGGACTACCAAAACGAGCCAAAGATTACTCTTTTTTGGATGTGTTGAACATCAGAGAAAACAATGGAAAACATTATCGAATTGATTCTGGTCAAATAAATCGGTTTAAACGTTTCAAAAATAAAGTTTTGAAAGTGATGGAGTTTTCCTCGAATTCCAACAATTTCATTGGTTGTATTGTGGCAATCATATCACAGATAATATTGACCAGACTTTGGCAACGATACAATCCGGTCGCAATCATTTTATGGTATCCGATGTTCTGTCTTTGGGCCATATTTGTCACTGGTGGTAAGTTCCACTGTAAAGGATTTCATTAAAGAACCAAATTGAGAATCAGTGTATTTTGTCCGCCCAAGGTTTTTACCTGTATTCAGCGATCGTATTGATCTGTCAGTATTACCTGAAATTAAGACAGGAAACGGTGGCAACCAGAATGCTACGATTGAATAATCGGCTGCAGGCTCATCGAGGCGCTCGCAACTTTCAAATGATCCTGATAGAATATTTATTCATCAACCGAATCCAAAGAAAGGTGGAAAGCAAAATCCAAACCTTTGATCATCAATTGAGACGTTTGCAGACCATTATATGGATCAGTTTCACCATGTTTATCTCCTATCTTAGTTACGCTATATTTTTGGGCCATACGCCTACTAGATTCATACCGATATACGGTTCCCTACTGAACACACATGCTATCATCCTTATACTTTTAGTGTATAGCAGCGCGAAAATTTCTTCCAATAATCAAACGTTCAATGAATGGAATCAGAGAACATTACAACAAATATCCTGTTTGAGAAATCGATCATTTCTAAAATCGGCTCCGATCCGAAAACATTATAAAAGTACAACATTTTGGACCATGGAAAATCGTTTTGGAACACTAATTGCTTGCCAAGGAAGGCGCCCATCAGGATTCACATTGATCAACGATTATTTGATCACTCATAATGCTTTCATTGATGTAAGTAGTTCGAATGTGAACCGAATGTTGTTCCGAGAATTCAAGATCCATTTGTTATCCTCGTTCCCATTGACTAGGTTCTTCGTGATCTGAGCTCGTTTTCGTTTCTGATATTCACCAGAATCATGAACAAAAAATAACTAGAACTACGGTAATTCGGCGTTCAAAATTAGTTCAAATAAAGTTGTAATTTGCGTCTAATAGATGTCTCGATTGCTATTTTGTTCAGCTCTTTGGTTGAAATTGAAATTTTTCTTCCTGGAAACAGTGTCGCCATCTATCCGTTTCAGAACGAAACCAAAACATTCGGAAAAAAATGTGTCGCCATCTTTCGCCAACTGGATCTTAATAAATTTTTCAAAAACGATACAAATTCTATTGCTACATTTGATTGAATTTATTATTATAATTTAAGTTCAGATAATGTTCAATTAAGACGACGGTTGACAGTATTAAGTATAGCTGCTGCCAAAACATGAGCAAATCAATCATTTGCACTGGATGGTTGGATAATATTCGTAACCTAACCGAACAATCCACCGCCAGATTTGCCTGCTTTGCCAGCTTTGAATGCAGCACCAGCCGCGGCTCCTTTCTTGAATCCAGCAGCAGCGCCTGCTTTACCGGCTTTGCCGCCCTTGGCACCAGCAGCCGCAGCATAACCAGCTTTAGCAGCTTTGCCACCTTTCTTGAATCCGGCTGCACCGCCTGCTTTACCGAAAGCTGCCTTCTTACCGGCGGCACCAGCAGCACCGCCAGCAGCAAAAGCACCACCAGCTTTGCCAAATTTAAATCCTTGAGCCATACCGAAAGTTTTGATGGCACCGAATTTTTTGTTGAAACCAGCGGCGCCCATTTTGCCGAATTTGCCTTTTTTGAAGCCTTTCTTGAATGCAGCACCAGCGGCGCCTGCGCCAGCAGCTTTGCCACCCTTTTTAAAGCCAGCCGCGCCGGCAGCAGCACCAGCAGCGAAACCGCCCTTTTTACCAGCCTTGGCACCGTAAGCTCCGCCTGCAGCTCCACCGGCTTTGAATCCGGCAGCGGCTCCTTTGGCTCCTTTAGCGCCGGCAGCGGCAGCTCCGCCTGCTACCGCGCCAGCACCGGCCGATTCAGCCACGGCTAGATCTTGTTCCGATGCTGATGGTTCCAGAACATCTTCCACCGCTTCCTGGGCATAGATGGCTCCGATCAACAAGGTGAATAGAACCTAGAGGGAAACAAACCCAGACGGAATCGATGAAACTCAGGTGAATCTTGTTTGGGTTTGAGCTCGCAAAACTCGAAAACAACTTACAAAAGCAAATGAAGATTTCATTGTTATAATTGTCGTTGTCGTTGTTGTTTTCTTGGCTGGAATACGGCTTCAATCACGCTGATTTCGAATTGAACAAACACGCACCACGGTAACACGGCCCAACCACTTTGGCTCAATAAATGGATTTGTTGGTGGAAGAAGAAGAAGAAAAAGAAATAATCACTTTTTTTCTGGTTAACCCGAGATTGGATTGTTGTTTTGGATTTTGGTTCTTGATCGGATCGTTCTTCACCGTCTCGAAACACACACACACCAATCCAGCAAGATCCAATTGTGATATTTATACTTTTGGACAATCCTTCAGTGTTGGTGGGTAATGGATTGGATCATTTTAGAATGAACACCACCCATCGACACTTCCTCCTTCCTTTCGTTACGAGGTGTAGAACGGTGGATTTCTTTGATTCGATGCAACCACCTGAACATCTGGACGATGGCCAAATGGGCGAAAACCCACACACACACACACACAAAAATCCTTGAATCCAAATTAGCAGATACACACTGTCCGTTTGTCGCTTAATCCGGCAAAGGCAACGCTCCCTAAATCCTGTTTCCTGTTTGCTACTGTTTGGTTATATCTTTTAGGTATTCAGGATAAACCTTGAAACTTTCAACAACAACAACAAAAAATTGTTTCTCATTCATAAAAAGAAATTCCCTTCTCTCTCTCTCTCTCTCTCTCTCTCTTTGTCTTTGTACGTTGAATACCTGTGGAAAAAATTGTGTGTTGATAGGTAATGTGTGGTAAACCATTCACCACATGTTGATCGCTTTATAATGATACATTTCCTTTATGAAGGAAGTGCTTCGGTAAAAGAAGGGGGAACTGGAGGGAATCGACCAAAACCAAATCGACCTTCACCTTCACCATTTATTTATAATAACCAACGACAAACAACAATGAAAATAGATGAAAGATGAAAGAAAAATCAAAATTTATTTTTGTCTTTTGATTCTACATACAAACAAACAGTACAAATGATTTTGATTTCGAAGAAAAAAATTAAGGATAATAATAATAATAATATTGATTTTGGAATCAATTAATCGAAAACCAAAAAGAAAAATACACTCATTGAATAAAGTGCATAAAAATAGGTCTCCGAGCGTACTTGGTATTCATTCAATAGTCTGAAACTGCATATAGATCCAAACAAGCTCTCGTTGATGGTGTCCATCTGTGTGTTGGTTTCCAAGACAAAGAGGAACCGGAACAGGAATAATAAAAAATAATAATACTAGTTTTGGAATGCGCACCGAATGGTTTTACCTTTATGATTTGTCGGTAATCCGACCCATATTGTCGTGGTTGTTGTTGCAACATGAACAATGTCCGATAATTTTGACGGGCCATTTTCTCATTGATCTGCGACAATGGTGATGCTAGGTAAATGGTGATGCCAACGTAACACGAAACCACAACATAGCCGACCATGTAGAGTAAGAAAAAATCCCATGGTAGAACGGGGCCAAGCCAAATAACATAGGTGAAATAGGTGTTCAACAGTATCCATACGGCGAACAGTATGGTCAGATAACGTTTGATTGTATGGCCATAGAATTTGGCTTCAGCAAAACACTTTGCATAACGATAATTAATGCGGAGAAATGTTCGGTGTATCAAAAATCTGAATTGATTGGTGTTCATTTCTAACTTCCTTATGGAATTGTTTAATCGTTCGATTTTTTGGACCAAAACTATCTTTTTCTGCATTAGATAGTAGGCCACGTACCAAATATAGTAGGGAACCACGTATATGGCTTTAGGAAGGATTAGTTTGAAAAATCGAGAAAAAAAATTAGGAAAACCCGGATCCAGATCCGCATCCGTAAACGTACTAGATCAGGGATGAGCAACTCACGGCCCACCAAGCCTTTCTTAATAACAGGAGGCGAAGCCTATATTCCTCGCTCTCTGATTGGTCCAATGTGATGTTTTGAACCGATGACGAGATACACTATAAACCTATGTAAAGCGATCAACTTTAAGCAGTACAAGTCTGTACATGTTTGACGCCTATAAAAAATCGTTCTCGCCTCTGTGTGGTTCATTGTGACTTGACCTGATGACGAGAAACTTTATAAACAGTAGGAAAATGTGTATTCCTCTCTCTGATTGGTCTGAATGTGATGATTTGACTCGATGAAGAGGCACACTATGAACAGTAAAAGAGGAGGGGTATTTCTGTTCTTCTGTTGTTCAGAGATGTCTTTGTAGAGGTGTCTACATTTAACACTATACTTTTGGTGTGCGGCCGGCCAAAAATTTTTTTAAAAAAAAGGTTGCTCATCCCTGTGCTAGGTTGTAGTTATATTATAGGATACTTACTGTTGGTGCCATCCCAAACCCAGAAATAGGCCGCCATCGCCCAGGAAAAAAACGATGACCATCCATAAATTTTCCAGAATTGGATCAATACCAACTGGGACAAAAAGGTTAGATAGCTAGCTAGGAACACCAGAATAAATGAACAGGCGGAGCCAAAACGGAACACGATACGATAGAAACGATCCACTTTCAGCCATTGTTGACGATCCAAATCAAATTTGAGCGCTTGATCTGGTCGTTCGCCTATGCTGAATGTGGCCAAAAAACAATAATCCTGAAGCCTGTTGGTCAATCCAAAAGCAATCATCAGTGTATGGCATATACTCCAGAATAGAAACGTGGCGGACAAATCTTTTTGCAGGTTTGGTGGAACAAAATCCAATATAGCCAATAGGGTATATTGATCTTTAATAGGTGGATATACCAAGAAAGCTACCAAAATCCAAATCGTGAAAAAAGTTACACAAGCGGATATGATTGCAAAACGAGGCCTTTTCACTTTTGGTAATTGTCGTTGTCGAAGGCCTTGGACAAAACGAACATCGTACTGGTCAACTAGTAATTTGTAATGATTGAAATAATGGAGTCCAAGTATCTTGTCCGATAGCCAATTCATTATTTTTGATTCTGAAGACATGACTGATGGATGGTGTTGAAACAAACCAATCGAACACCAAACAACAACTGACGCCGCCACCAATTTGCAATTACAACCGGAATTAGATTTGGAAGCTAAACTTTTTTTTTCAGTTTTTAAATCTCAAAAACAATCTTCCGCGTGATGAACATTAGCGGGAATTATTCGAAAAAACAGAATCGATTTTCAGTATTTTGTTGAGAATTGAACCCCAAAGCGTAATTATCATGTTTGAGCCAAAAGCTAGACAATTGCACAATCGTTAATTTCCATTAACGCTTACCGCCCAAACTGTGCCGTTCGTGTTTACAAAAATAAGTTTAATCCATTTCATTGATCAAGCCAATGTGGTGGTGGTGGTAAACAGAATTGATTTTCATTTGAAAACTAAAAAGAAAAACAAGCTTATATTATAGATTGCCTCCAAGTAGGTTCGTTGTGTTAATTGATAATCGTTGCATAACGTAAAACCAAGTGGATATTGGACCAGACTAAACGAGATCGATTCCATCTATTCCAAAAAAAATCAACAGCAAATTAGAAAAACGTCGTTATTCTTAAAAGTGAAGCGATAATGGAACAAACCTTCAACAAACTATGCCGTTCCTGGAATCTGGAATGATTTCGAAAACAACTATCCAAAATCTTTTGGTCTATCTTGCCGAATGTTCTGTTGATTTTGGCCAATGGCGATGTCATTCCGATCAAAAACAACAGATAGACAGAGGTCAAACACAACAGGTCAGTGCAATGGATGATAAAAAAGTATGGCATCCGTTTGAAAAACAACAAGTAGATCATATAGGTGATCAGCTGAACGTTTCCGAACATCAAAACGGTGGTGTATGGTTTCAAGGTTCGTCGATGGTGATCAACTTGCATGTTGATCCGAGCCAATTCTGAGTTGATTCGAATAAATTGCTTGTAAACAATCAGTTCATGCCATTTGGACATGGTGAGCGTTTTGTCCGTAATCTGTTTCAGTCGGCGGATCTTTTCCAAGGTTTTCCGTTGTCGGATGGTCAAAAAATGTCCCACATAACAAATGAATATGGGCATCGAATACCAAGCTTGCGATCGAAACCAGACAGAACCAAATGATGATCAGAATTAGATCAAACCAACCAATCAATCCACTTACTTGTCGCAATGCCATAGGTGTAGACTTGAGCCAAAAAGTCCCAAAATAGAGCGTACCAGAATCCATATAGTTGCCATAGCTTTAGCCGAATGATCTGTACGTTGATCATGCAAAATTCACCCAAAAGTATCAAATTTATCGACCAAATGGCTCCTAGACGGAAGATCCACATGTGGAGGAGGCTTGTTCTGAGGGTTCTCGATTCAGAATCAACATCCTGTCCGTTGATGAATGAGAGGCTATTCAACAGATCCAAGAATTTGAAATCATCCATATTTTTTCCAATGCCAAAGAACACCATGTAGAAATGAATGACGCCCCAAAGGATCAGGCAATAGGCGAAATCATAGGCAAAACTATCGGGTATGGCATGAATAAACGCCCATAGATAATATTCGGATAGCCAATTCCATTGGCGATATGCAGCCAACATTATGGCAAAAAACATGCCTATGATTCCGGTGAATCGTATCCCAATATTTGGCCTAAGGAACTTGGAGCTTGTAGCTTGGATTTTGGTTTTCCGAGCCAATTCTTGATAGTAAAACATGTAGTGATAGTTGCGAATGACATTCTCCACCTTCTGGATAACTTTGTTGGCCATGTTCCGATCTGTTCCGGTTGCCACAACCAAATATATCGAAATTGAGTTTCGTTTGTTCGGCAAAAAACCGTCGAACCGATCCGTTGCGAAATCCTTACTAACGAACGATTATTGTTTCGATTCGAGACAACAACAACAAAAATCCCATAAAAATCCCAAGAAATAAATCGTGTATCGGTCCGATGAACACGGCCCATTTGTATTCGAATAACAGAATTTTTTGAAAAACAGTTGCAAATTTCGACGCGAAGATGGCGCTGCAAGCTTCCACTTCCCATGGCAGTCCCCTTATCCTGAACCGTATACAAAGGTTCAGATACATACATCTGCTGCATAACCTGCATTGTACAAACGCTAATCTCATTTTATTTGAAAATTAAAAAGAATATCAAACTAATATTATAGATGGCCTGAAAATAGGTTTCACCGGATAATACATAATCATTGTACAGCTTGAAACCATCACGATTGTTCACCAAACTTGTCGATATTGAATCAATCTGTTCCATCAATTTATAGGGGGGAAGGGCAGGGGAAGGGGAGGGAAAATGGATGAGAATGTCATACCGCCTGGTACCGGATTCACGAGACACATTTACCTTCAAAAATATTCGATGTTTCCCCACATATTCATTTTGGTGATAGAGGCGATTCAAAATCTGATATCCAACCAAACCGATGGTTTTGTTCATTTTGGTGATTGGAGATGTGACCCAGATCAACATCCATAGATAGCAGATGGTTATGCAATACAAACACCAGCAAAGAATCCTGTATCCAAAGGATGGTTTGGTGAAGAATAGCAAATAAGTAAGATAAGTGACCAGTTGAATGTGTCCAAACATCAAAGTGGTCAAATATGGTTTCAATGAATTTCGATAGGAATTAATTTTCATGCTGATTCTTGTATAATGCCAGTTGATCTGAAGGAAACGTTGGTAGATGCAGATGATCCAAAGTTGAGCCATCGTCGAATACGAATGCCGTATTGAATGATTCAGCTGGATGATCTGCCGTTGGACGGCTCTTTGTCGGATTTGTAGTTGATATGCCAGGTAAAAAATGAACACCGGCATCGAATGAGAAGCTTGAAAAGGAGAATCAGAATCACTATTAGAAATTTACAGTGGTATCCGGGTGTCACTTACAACAATTGACTCCAAAGGCGAAAATTTGGATGCTGATCTTCCAAATAACAAGCCCGAGAAACCCGATCGGTTGCCATAGTTTCAAGCTGAAGATCCTGGACAACATTACGAAGAAAACAATCAAATTGATGAAGAATGTGGTCCAGATCGTTCCAAAACGAAACAAAAACCGGATGCAACGCTTCTTCAGCGAAGCTCGTTTCCTGGTTGAAAGTTGTTGGGACGAGCACAGAAAATCTTCGATGTTCAATATTTCCAAAAACAGATAATCTCTAAGATGTGTGCCCAGACCAAGGAACACCATCGTGGAATGCATCCATCCCCAGATGATGATACAATAGGAAAAATCCTCTACAATATTTTCCGGTACAAAATACACCACAAACCATGGTGGATATTGTTGAAGCCATGTCCATTTTGAATATGTGGCAAATATCAACACAAAACCTAAACAAACCAATCCGGTTATTCGGATTCCAAGATTCGGTTTTGGCAATTTCCGGTTCCGTTGGTTTGGATCAAATTGATCGAATTTTCGATACGGTTGTGTTAATGATCCATAATAGAACAGATAATGATTATCGCGTATCAATTTCTCCACCAAGTTCAAGATTCTTAAAAACATTTTGGCCAAAATGTTGCCCAAAAGGCACTGAATTCGCTACAAATGTAGCGAAATCATTTGACAATTCAGTTGACAATTTGTATCGATCAATTTTTGTGTACCGTTTGAAAAATAATGGTGCCCATTTCTAGCGCCAAAACAAATATTTAAAACAATTCACAATAGTTTTGTGTTTTATTGTTATCATTATTATTGTTGCCAAGATTTTATCGTCTGAAAAATAGCTAGCTAGTTTCGGAAATGCTTGATGGGCTAAACTGAACAAAACCAATCAATATGGATCCCGTATTCTTGGCTAAACAAAAATTTCCTGGCTAAACTAATATTTAACTTGTTTATTCATATCGATCATGCTAAAACAAGGAACCTAGATTGGATTTTTGTCGGCGTCATTCGAATGCACGTCTCGGACGAAAATAAGAGAGAATCATTATTTGAAAACCAAAAAGAAGAATATGCTAATGTTATGGAAAACATGAAAATATGTTTCAGTATTGATGGTGAAATCGTTTAAAAATGTGAAACCAATTTTCGAATTTGAAAGCGTTTCGGCGATGGCCTCCATCTGGTGGTGGGAAATGTGAAACGATTAGATTTTCCAACAAAAACTTGTTGCTCTTGTTGCATACCTTCAACAATCGGCCCTGATCCAATGCACGTGATTCGGAAACACGAACCAGGATTTGATAGCAAATGTTTCCGGCTTTTTGGTTCGATTTGGACAGATTGGATGTCATATGGATCAAAATGATCAGATTGGCGATGACCTCCAGGAACAGGAACGAATATAGCCACAAAAAATCCATGGTGATTTTGGTGAAAAAAATCAAATAACTTAGATAGGTTATTAGCAATACGTAACCGGAAACCAGAATGGTCAAATAACGTTTAAACGGGCGATTGTAGTCGATTATTTCGGCGCAGATCTTTCCATAGGCCATGTTCCAAAGTACAAAATGTTGATATACATTGATGGCTTGTACCCGAGTTAAAGGACACACTCGTTTCAGGATCTTGTTGGTCCGTTCGATACGCTGCAAACAAGATTTTTGTTTGACGCGCAAATAGTATGAGACATTCCAGATGAACACCGGTACAATATAGGTAGCTTGATGACAGGTAAAAGGTCAAAGGAAATTTGAATTCCACACAACTTGTGTACTTACTGTAACAAATGCTATTTAACCAAAATAGGAAAACGATGTACCAGAATATCAACGATAGCCAGCTATGTTGCCAAAGCTGTTTGACATACACCTCGAAGGTTACCGAACCGATTGCGCCGAAAAAGATTATGTAAACAGGAATCTTGATGGTTCGAACAAAAGTCCAACGATAGAATTTTCGGATTTTCGACCACTGTTTCTGGTTGAGATTTAAGATGTGGACGGTTTCCTTGGTTTGATTCATCAATGCTAAAAAACGATAATCATTCAGATGGGTGGTAAGACCGAACACCATCATTGATAAATGTATCATGCTCCAAATGGACACGGTGGTGGCAAAATCTGCTTGACTATCGTACGGTACAAAATTCACCACCAACCACAATGGATTATCTCTCAACCATCTCCATTTGATGAAGGTTGTGAATGGTATCAAGAAGATGAACGCCACAAATCCGGTAAGAATGACCGGACCAAATGGTTTTGGGACACGTTCCCAGGTTGGACAATAATCACGGTAAGGTTGACCAAAATAGACATCGTATTTCTGGACCAACTTTTGATAATACGATAAATATTGTTTGTCAATACGGTAGTTTTTGATCCGGTTCAACATGGTCGGTGTTTGCGACAGAGTATTCTGGAATCAAATGTGATTAAGATTTGGTTGGGAGCCATGATTACCACGGGACGCCAAAACACAATCATCAATCATCAAACCAGATCTGCGGATCAATATTCAACGAATTTAATCAAGTTTTTTTTTAGGAAAATCCAATCAAAACTTGATGATAATCAAATGGAACCAAAAAAGGATCATCAACCAAATGTTTATTGATTTAAAAGCAAACAACAAACAAAAAGAATACTTGGATTGTTGTTTTTATTTGAAAACTAGAAAAAAGAACAAGCTAATATTATAGAAAACATGAAAATAAGCTTCATTATTGATAGTGAATCCGTTTAAGAATGTAAATCCGATTCTTAAACCTGCTAGGCTTCCAGCTATGGATTCCATCTGTCCATGGTTGGTCAAAAAATCATAATCAATCAATCAATCCATCAAATAACCAGCCAGCCAGCTAAACTGACCTTTAACAATTTGGAATCATCCAGAACATGGAATCGATTGATCTGGGCCAACATTTCGAAACAACTGGTTCCGATTCGGGCGTTGGCCATGGACAACAACGATGTCATTCGGATCAGCACCACTAGATTGGTGAAAGCCATCAGGTAGATTGCTATGAACAGCATACGAAACAGATAATCAAGTTTGGTGAATAGAAGCAAATAAGTTGCATAAGTTAAAACTTGGATGTAGCCAACGACCAGAATGGTTAGGTAACGTTTGAATGGCCGGTTATATTCTCGGATCTCCGAGCAGATTTTACCATAAGATCGGTTCAATTGTATGAATCGGTGGTAAAAATGAAGCGCTTGTGTTCCGGAAATTGAACCAGTTTGTCGTAGAATTTTGTTCATTTTGCCAAAATTTTTCAGGACAGTTTTTTGTTTGATATGCAGATAGTAAGAAACATACCAAATGAATACCGGCATGATGTAATTGGCTGGTGGTGAACCAGAATAAAATCAGTACCACATTAGTTGTATTATCCGTACAGTACTTTGGACAAAAAAAAACAAGTGACTTACTGTAGCAAACGTCCTGTATCCAGTATATGTACACGACAAACCAGAATATGGTAATACTCCAGTATAATTCCCAAAGGTGTTGGACATAAATCTGATGCACGATTGCTATAGTCGCGATCACCATCACAATTGGTGTGGGATATTTGGTGACATAGATGAAAATCCTACCATAGAATCTCTTGACTTGTTTCCATTGTTCGGGGTTCATATCCAGAATATGAGCAGTTTCATCGGTTATATACCACAAAGCCAGAAAATGATAATCTTTCAAACGTTTGCTGAGCCCGAACAACAGCATCGATATATGCATCCA
>JAOZJS010000310.1:0-46430 GCA_025882695.1 Amerodectes protonotaria | reverse complement strand
GCCGTTGAACCCGCATTAACTTAAACCAACCAGCCTCCACGATTCCCGGGGCGGTTCAGATAGATATGTTTGGACAAACCTCTTGAGGAGTAGCAATGAGCAACGTAACGTGGATTGTGGTGGCGGGAGAAGGTAGCGCGCGGATCTTTACCGCAGGCGCGGGTTCGTCCGCGCTGCAACTGGTCGACGATATTTCCAACGCGTATGACAGCGCGACCCGGCTCACGGACAAGCAGGCAGAGGCATTTTCCGAGAGCGAGCGCAAGGAGAAAGAGCGCGACAAGTTCGCGGCCCAGGTCGCGAAATACCTGGAAGATGCGCGGCTGCATCAACAGGTCGGCGATTTGAAGATCATTGCCGAACCGAAATTTCTCGGGATGTTGCTGAGCTATCTGGATGAGCAAACCAAGAAACTCGTGTCCAGCCACGAGAGCAAAGACTATTCGAGTTTGAGCACGAAGCAGGTCGAGGAGATTCTGGCGCGGGGATAGTCCGCTAGCGCCCATCCGAAAAGGAAATGCCGGCACGGTCGCCTGCGCCGGCATTTCTTCTCGGCTTCAATGCCCTGGCGCACCCGTAGCGCATCAGGCACTCGGCGGAATGGCCGACCAATCCATCCACATCGCCTCCCACACGTGTCCGTCGGGATCTGCGAAGTTTCGGTTGTACATGAATCCGAGGTCTTGCTTCGGGTTGACATCGGCCGTTCCGGCGTGTTTCGCCGCGGCATCGTTCATCGCGTCCACTACCGCCCTGCTGTCGCAGGACACCGCCAGCATCACCTCGCTCGAGTCGGGAGCGGGAATCGCGCGGTTCGTGAAGGTGCGCCACTTCGCATGCGTGAGCAGCATCACGTTGATCGTCTCGCTCCAAACCATGCAGGCTGCGGTGTCGTCGCTGAACTGCGGATTGTTGGTAAAGCCCACGGCTTCATAAAAATTCTTTGATCGCGGCAAGTCCGTCACGGGCAAGTTCACGAAAATCATCTTGGTCATCTCGGCTCTCCAATGGTTGCGGCAAGCACTGCGCTTGCCGAGGTCAACGATAGGGGCGCGATCGTGCGAGCGCATTGATGTTTGGTAAGACCGGCCCTCGTCTATCCGACACCCAAAGCGATAGCCTTCCTGAGACGGCTGAGGCTTTCAGGGGTGATGCCGAGCCACGCGGCGACGTGATGCTGCTTCAGGCGCTTGTGCAGCTCCGGTTCTCTGCCGATGAAATCGCGATAGCGTTTCATCGCATCGTCGTGCCGGAAAGCGATCTCGCCGGGCTCTTTTTCGACGATCCAATGACGCTCCATGTACGCGATGTAGAAGGCGGCGATGTCGGGAAATTCGGCGACAAGCGACTTGAACGCCGCAAACTCGTACTCGAGGACGGTGCTGTCCTCAAGCGCAGTGATCGTAAACAGGCTAGGTTGCGCGAGCAAAGTCGCGCTTACGGAGGCAGCGATCCGATTTTCCGGGAAGAAGTACTTGATCACGAGATCGCCGCCAGGGCCGACATAGTGCTGCGAGAAAAGCCCTTCTACGACGAATGCGAAGGTCGTCGGCACATCGCCGGCCAAGATGAACGTGTCATCCTTGCGATACTGTTTGCAACGAAGCAGCGGAGCCCAAGCCTGCTCCGCCGCCGTCGACAGATCGGCATAGGTTCGGATCTTTTTGAAGAATGCTTCCGTGGTCATCGCGAGAGCTACCGATAAACGCCGCGCCGTACTTTTGTATGAATCGCCCCGTAGCCGAGACTGCCTTCTCTTCTCTGGCGCGCTCGAGCGGGCAACCCGATCAAAAACTGATCGCCGCGATCCCGGCCAGTACCACCGCGGCGCCCGCGACGCGTCGCGCCAGATGCCTCTCGCGAAAGAGCCAGTAGGCAAGAAGAGAGCCGATGATAATGGATGACTCTCGCAAGGGAGCGACGAGCGCCAGCGGCGCAGTCCGCATGGCGGTCAGCACGAGAATATAGGCAAGCGGGGAGAACACTGCGACGATGAGAATCGGCACGGCATCCGCGCGTATGGCGGCGGGGATTCGATGTCGCCGGCGCAGCGCGCTTGGCGTCAGGAGCAGGCTCTGCAGCAGCAGCGCGCTGCCGTAGTAGCTCACAGGCGCCAAGTCAAGCGAGGTGACCGAGTAGCGGTCCCAGAGGGTATAGCCCGCGATCGCGGCGCCCGTCGCAGCGCCCCACAGCATTCCCTTGAGCGGGTGACGCGTCCCGCGCCGGAACGGGTTGCCCGTGACCACAAAAATGCCCACGACAACCAGAAGCGCGCCGAGCATCGCGACTGCAGTGAGCCGCTCCCCCATCAGCAAGATCGCAAACAGCATCGTCAATATGGGTCCTGTACCGCGGGCGACCGGATAAACCACCCCGAGCTCGGCGCGATCGTAGCCCGCCTGCAAGGTCAGAGAGTACGCGATGTGCAACGCAGCAGAAACGGCGGCGCCCACCGCGAGCCGCCAGTCGAACGCCTGCTGCTCCTTAACCATCAGCGCAATGCCGACCGGAAGACACAGCAGCGTCGAGGCACAGCTGTAGGCCCAGACGAACACCAGAGTGTCTCCCCGCTTGTACTTCGAGGCGAGGTTCCATACCGCATGGGCAACCGCTGCAGTGAGGACGATCGCGATCGTGCCGCGCTGCATCAGGAAATGTCCGGCAAATCGATTCCCGCCCGCTCCGCCCTGCGGCTCCGCTCTTGATCGCGCACGGCGAGAGCCGCGACCAGCGCGTCGATAACGACGAGTTGCGCCAACCGGCTCCCCGCAGCAGCCATCTGCGCCGGTAGCGGTGCGCCGCCGACGACAAGAGCGACATTCGCGAGCGTCGCCAGTGGCGTGCCGTACTGGTTGGTTACCGCGATGAGCGAGGCGCCGGCCGAGGTTGCCGCATCGGCAATGGCGAGCGTCGATGACGTGCGGCCGGTCGAACTGACGGCGATGACGACATCCCCGGGACCGAGCAGCCGCGCGGCGATCATCGCCGACAAATAATCAGGGATGCTAATGGTTACCGCGCCGATCGCACGCAGACGGAAGACCGCATCGGCGGCAACCGTCGCGGAAGGTCCCGCGCCGAATGCGAATACCTGGCGCGCATGCTGGATCAAGCCGACCGCCTCATCGAGCGCGGAGAGTTCGATGGCGCCGCTCAGCGCAGTCAGTGCGTCGGTGCCCGCGCGAACGGCAGTTTCCAGCACGGAAGCCAACGTCGCATCCGCAGCGAGTGTTTCGGGAGGCGCGAAGAATCGGGCCGTGCCGCGAGCGCGCGCGATCTCGATCTTGAGTTCGGTGAACCCGGTGAACCCGAGCGCGCGAGCGGCTCGGATCACGGTCGGCGGTGAAACGCCGGCACGAGCGGCGACCAGCGCGGTCGTGCTCGCGCCGACGAAAAGAGGGTCAGTGAGCAGGAGATCGACAACCTTGGCCTCGCTTGCAGCGAGACCGCCACTGCGGGCCTGAATGCTTCCGATCCATTGCTGCAACCGCCGCTCGCTCTCCGTAATGGAATTACCTTTATTATCGATCATATGTAATATATTACATACAGCCTGAGACACGTACAACCCGTGCACGAACAGATCCCCGTCAAAGGAGTCCGTTTCATGAATGCTCGAATCGATGCCGAAGTCGCTGTGGTGGGCCCTGGGGCCATCGGCACCACGGTCGCGGCGATGCTGCACGAAGCCGGCCGCACGCCTTTGTTATGCGGCCACACCGCTCGTGATCGCTTGACGCTGCAAGATGGCGGTCGCCTGATCACCGTACCTGGCCCCGTCCTGACCGACCCGGCACAGATTGCCCACCCCGTCGATCTCGTCTTTCTCGCAGTGAAAGCGACACAAACCGAGGCAGCAGCAGACTGGCTGACAGCGTTGACGGGTCCCGAGACCGTTGTGTGCGTTCTGCAAAACGGCGTCGAACAATTGGAGAGCGTCGCTGCGCATTGCCCACGCGGACAGGTGGTTCCCGCTGTCGTGTGGTTTCCGGCGCAGGCGCAAGCAGACGGCTCTGTGCGCTTGCGCGGCGATGCGCGCCTCACCCTGCCCGAAATACCGGCTGCCCGCGTGGCGGCCGACGCGCTGCAAGGCACGCGGTGCTCCGTCGAGTTGGCCGCAAACTTTAGCGCTTTAGCTTGGCGCAAACTGCTGCAGAACGCGGCGGCCGGCCTCATGGCGCTCACGCAGCGCCGCTCGGGCATGTTCGGCCGCGCCGACATTGCCGAGCTGACCCTCGCCTATTTGCAGGAATGTCTGGCCGTGGCCCGCGCGGAAGGGGTTGAGCTAGGAGAAGAAGTGCCGCAGGAGATCCTCGAGAAATTCCAGGCGGCGCCTGCGGACATGGGCACCTCCATCCTCGCGGATCGGGAAGCAGGCCGGCCGCTCGAATGGGATATCCGCAATGGTGTTATCGCGCGTCGCGGTCGTGTTCATGGCGTTTCGATGCCGATTAGTGACGTCTTGGTGCCGCTCCTGGCGGCGGCAAGCGATGGCCCTGGTTGACCTCGCTGTGGAGCCGGACATCGTTTCTCTAAAAGCCAATTCGGTTGGAAAAAGATAAGAACCATCGGCCGCTCAAACCGGGATGGCCACCCCCGAAATCTCTTCGCAGATGCCGGTCAGACGATCCTGTAACGTAGGGTCCAGCGCCTCAGGATTCGGCGCCATGCGCTTCAAGTGATAGAAATACTTGCCGGCCACGTCGGCTTTGGGGTCATCTCCGGAAGCAAGCCAAGCCTGCGTCAGATGCGCTTGATCCATGTCGTCGGGCGCACTCGGGCCGCCCATCTTGGTCGGCACCCAGCCCGGCTCCAGCGCATTCACGAAAACCGCTGGCCAGCGCCGCGCCACGGCGAAAGCCAGCATGGCATCGTGGAGCTTGCTTTCGGCGTAGGCCTCGGACCCGTTCCAAAGACGCCGGCGCCAAAGGATGTCGTCCAGATTGGCATTCACTCGATGGTGCATACCGGAACTCAGATAGACCAGCCGCTTCGGACGGTCGATCAGCGCCGTCAGGATGTAGGGCGACAGCGTATTGATCGCGAACACGTGCGGTAGCCCGTCGGCAGTGACGCGACGGCCTTCCCGATAACCGACCGCCGCGTTATGGATCACCGCATCGAATCGCCCCAGGGCGTTGACCTCCGCGGCTACGCCCTTTGCTCCTTCAATGGTCTCCAAATCGCCGACGACCACCGCCTCGGCCTGCGGCAACGCGCGCCCGGCCTCCTCTGCCCGTTCCGCGTTGCGGGCGTGCAGCACGACCTTGTGCCCCTGTCGAGCCAGCAATTCGGCGGTCATCAAACCCAGGCCGGCCGATGAGCCGGAAATGAAGATACGAGACATGACTTTCTCCTTCCAAGTGCCGCGGGCCTTGCCCGAACGGCGAAGCATGACGTTCAAGATTGCGGTGTGTGCGACATGGCTGCGAGCATGGCCCCCAGCAACGCGCAGGCCGTACCGAACAGATAGACGACGGCATAGCCGAACTGTCCGGCGATAACGCCCGCGACGGGCCCCGAGATGCCGTAGGCGATATCGAGGAACGCCACGAATGCACCCATCGCGCTGCCGCGGTTGGCTGGCGGCACACGCTTGAGCGCTTCGACGCCCAGCGCCGGGAACACCAGCGCGCAACCCAAGCCAGTGACCAGCGCGCCGGCGAGCGCCGCCCATTCGCTCGGCGCCCACCACAGCATTGCCTGGCCGACAGCCTCGACCGCCAGCGACCACACTGCCACCCGGTAGCCGCCCATGCGATCAGGCAGGTGTCCAAGCACGATACGCACGAAGATGAAGCCGACACCGAAGGCCGTCATCACCAGTCCGGCATTGCCCCAGTGACGTGCCGCGAAGTACAGCGAGGCGAACGCGGTGAGTCCGGACAAACCGACACCTTGGAGCATCAACCCGAGTCCTTCGCGCCAGATGCGGCCCACCACGCGATGGAAAGGCAGCCGCGCTCCGCCCGGTGACAGGTACGACGTCGAGCCCAGTGCGATCGACGCGGCCAGCACGGGCGCGGCGACGCAGGCCACCATCGCCGCGGGCAGGCCATAGCCTCGGTACAGCGCCATGCCGATCGGCGCGCCGATCGACAATGCCGCGAACATCGCGATACCCGTCCAGGACATCGACATGCCGGCGCGCTGCGGGCCAACCGAGGCGATCGACCAGGAAACGCAGCCGGTCACGAACTGGCTTTCGCCGAGACCGGCCGCCAGGCGGCCGGCGATGACGATGGCCAAGCTCGCTGCTGGCGGCATACCCGGCATGGCCGCGGTCAGGTACAGCAATCCCGCGCCGGCCGAGACTGCCGCGCCCTGCAGCGCCGAGTGCTTGCCGCCCTGCTGGTCGGCGACACGACCGGCGTACCCTCGGGCGAGCACCGTCGCCAGAAACTGAATGCCGATCACGAGCCCCACGACGAGGTTACTGAAACCAAGACGCTCATGCACGAACAGCGGGATGACCGGCAGCGGCAAGCCGACGGCCAGGTAGCCGCAAAACAGCGCGGCGATGATGCCCGGCGCCGGGCGGGACAAGTATGCGGCAGCGGCGTCGGCACGAGCCGCCCGCTTCATGGCAAGACCTTGCATGGGACTCTCCCGATTACGCGGCCGCGCCGAAGAGGTCCGCGCGATAGCCGCTCGCCGCAATGAGGAAGTCGCGCGAAGCCGTGACGTCGGCGTTGAGCTTGGCCAAGTCGACGCCGACCAGTTGCCCGGAGCGCTTGCGCAGCTGACCGGCCACCATCACGGTGTCCACGTCGGCACGTTCGACCGCCTGGACGATCGTGCCGATGGCATGGGTAACCGGAAACACGGCTACGCCGTTGGTGCGCACCATGATGATGTCGGCCTGCTTGCCGGGCGTCAGCGTGCCGATCTGGTCTTCCAGGCCGGCCGCGCGTGCGCCGTTGACGGTAGCGGCCCTTAGCACGGCTTCGACCGAGATCGGTGCTGGTGCGTCGGCCTCGCCGCGGAAACGTCGATAGCGCATGGCCGAGCGCTGCTGACTGAACAGCGCGTGCATCTCGCCGAACATGTCGCTGCCGAAGGCGGTATCCAGATCGATGCCGAGCGCCGGGGCCAAGCCGTGATCGACGGCTTGCTGGTAAGCGAAGGTCTCGTCGTCGAAGCCGAAGAGCGCATCCGACCGCGGATTGACCGTGATGTTCACGCCGGCGTCGGCCAGCAACTTCCAGGTCTCCTGCGGTACGCGCGTGCAGTGATTGAAGATGTTGTGCGATCCCAGCACGCCAGGCTCGGCGAATTCAGGCCCCAGCTTGGCCAAATCGCCGATGAACTCGGTCAGGATGCGCATGTCGAGTTCGCGCGCGACCTTCCACCAGTCCAGATTGAGTTGCCCGAATAGGCCTACGCGAACCAGGCTGCCCGCGTTGTTCCAATGGTGCGCCAACCGCCGCAGGTCGCCCGGCAGGTGGGCGGCGGAGGCCTGCTTGTCCATGGCCGGCCCCACCATGTGCAAGGCCCGGATGCCGCTCGCTTCCAGCGCGTCGAGCGCGGCGTCGGTGTGCTCGGGACTGCGCGAGCTGTGGCAGGCATCGACGATCGTGGTGATGCCCGCGTCCAACGAGGCGGCGGCCGTGAGCCGGGTGCTCAGATACATGTCCAGCGGGCGGTAGTGCGCGCCCAATTGCTCGGCCACCACGTCGATATAGGCGAACAGGTCGTCAACGTTCGGCATCATGCGACGCATCACGCCGAGCCACATGTGGTGGTGGGCATCGACCATGCCTGGCATGACGATGTGGCCGGCAGCATCGATGACGAAGGCGTCGTCGGCCTGGAGCGCCGGGCCGACGGCGGCGATGCGGCCGTCTTGAACCAGAACGTCGCCCCTAGCGAGATTGGGAACCTTGGCATCGAGCGTCAGGATGGTGCCTGCTTTGAAGAGGGTGCGATGGGCAGTCACGGAGTATTCCTTGGAGGTGAATGATCGGTCGGAGCGACGGCCGCTCGGTGGATGTTCCCCAGGGAAACCGTGCCTCGCGTCGTCACGGTTGACACGATAGGTTGCACGTCATCTTTGATAAAGGTAGATTCATTCACATTATCTTTGCTTAAATTCAAAGATGGAGAAGATATGAGTTTTGATGGACGGCTGTTGTCCGGGATGAGCGTGTTGGCGGCGGTCGTGGAGGCCGGGAGTTTCAGCCGCGCGGGCGAGGTGCTGGGGCTATCGGCCTCCGGCGTGAGCCGGTCGATTTCCCGGCTGGAGGAAAGGCTGGGGGTGCGCCTGCTCGACCGCACGACGCGTGCCTTGCACCTGACGAGCGACGGGGCAAATCTGTATCAGCGTGCCGCGCCGCATCTGGAAGGCATCGAGGAGGCAGCCAGCTACGTGTCGGGCGCCGCGGTCGCAGTGCGCGGCATGCTGCGGGTCAACCTGAACCCGATCTTCGCGCGGTACGTGCTGGCGCCGAAGCTGCCTCTGCTGCGCGAACGGCATCCCAATCTTGAACTGACGGTGCTGCAGCAGCCCGACATCGGCGATCTGGTGGCGGAGGGTATCGACGTTGCAGTGCGCTTCGGGCCGCAGCCGCCGTCGTCCATGACCTCGCGCTTGCTACTCCAGACGCGCGTGCTGACAGTCGCGTCGCCCGGCTATCTGGCACGGCACGGTCGGCCCAAGCGACCGGAAAAGCTCGTCGGTCACGACTGCATCCAGTACATCGATCCCCTGCGCGGCAGGCCGTTCTCGTGGGAGTTTCATCGCGGCCGGGAGGTCCTGCCGGTGGAAACCAAAGGCCACCTCACGACCACCGATGTCGACCTGATGGTTCAGGCATGCGTGAGCGGATCCGGCATCGCGCAGGTGCTCGCATTGAACGTCGGCCACCTGATCGCCAGTGGAGAATTGATCGAACTGTTCCCCGACTGGCCGGGCGAGACTTACCCGTTGTACATCGCTCGCCCGTCAAGGCGTTTGGCGCCGGCGGCCGTTGAAGCCTTTCTGGATTTCTGCACGGAAATTTGCGCGAATGCGGAGAGGATGTGAACCAATCTTCGTGCGGATCCGCGCAGAAGCGCTTACGCGAGCCGGAATTTTTTTCTGAGGCTTGCATCGACCGGACCGGCCGGCATGAAGCGCCGCAACTTGCTCAGGAGGGACGCCTCTCCGGGCGGCGTACGGCGCATGCGCCATTGGCCGAGCGCGGCTTCGACAATGGTGTTCGCCACGGTGTCCGGCTCGGGCGCCGCTTTCACGCTGTCGACGACGGCACGCGCCGCAAGCGCGCGCTCCCGATCATAGTCGGCGATCTTCGCGATGGCCTGCGGCGCATTGACGTCGAGATTGGTTCGCGTAAATGACGGCTCGACCAGCGTGACGCGAACGCCGAACTGACGCGTCTCGTGGTCCAGCGTCTCGGTCAGCCCCTCGACGGCATGCTTGGAGGCCGCATAGAGTCCCATGTACGGCGCCGGTAAGAAGCCGAGCACCGAACTGATATTGACGATCCGCCCGCGTCCTTGCGCCCGCATGTGCGGAAGCACCGCCTGGGTCGTACGCAGAATGCTGAACACGTTAGTGTCGAACAGTGCGGCGGCTTCGGCAACCGATGTTTCCTCCGCGGCTCCGATCAACGTCCCGCCGGCATTATTGACGAGCACATCGATGTGCCCGGCGCGACCGATGATCGCATGAATGGCAGCGCGAACAGAATCATCGTCGCGCACGTCCATCTCCACCAGTTCGACGCCGTCCAATGAAGCCATTTTTGCGGTCTTGCGCACGGTACCGAATACGCGGCACCCGCGCTTCGCGAATTTCTCCGCGGCCGCGCGTCCTATGCCCGACGACACGCCGGTCACAACGACAACTGTGGAATTCAACATCGAGGGTCCTTCGGTAAAGTGAATGGGTGGTGTTTTAACTGCGCGCGTTGACGGCGCCCTGCAGCGACGGGTCGGGCCGAGATGCGTGCGCATGCCGCCGAGTGTGAGAATCCGCCGGATCGTCGGGCCGAATCTTGAACCAGATCGAATACATCGCCGGCAGGAACACCAGCGTCAGTACCGTTCCGGCGAAGGTTCCGCCGATCAGCGTATAGGCAAGCGTGCCCCAGAACACGGAATGGGTCAGCGGAATGAACGCGAGGATTGCGGCCATCGCCGTCAGGATCACCGGCCGGGCCCGCTGCACCGTGGCTTCGACGACCGCCCGGAACGGATCGAGTCCCGCCTGCTCGTTCTGATGGATCTGCCCGATCAGGATCAGCGTGTTGCGCATCAGGATGCCCGACAGCGCAATGAGGCCGACGAGCGCGTTGATACCGAATGGCTGCCGAAACAGGATCAGCGTCGGCACCACGCCGATCAGGCCGAGAGGGCTCGTCAGGAACACCATCACCATCGCGGAAATCGAGCGCACCTGGAAGATGATGATGATCAGCGTCACAGCCAGCATGATCGGGAACAGCGGCAACATCGCCTGCGTCGCCTTGCCGGATTCCTCGATGGAGCCGGCCTCCTCGATGCGATAGCCGCTCGGGAGCGTGGCAATGATCGGCTGAAGCTGCTTGGTGATCGCCGTCGAGACGTCAGGCGGCTGCAGACCCTCGGCGATATCGCCGCGCACCGTGATCGTGGGCACGCGATCCCGCCAGCGCATGATCGGCTCCTCCATCCGCACCTCGACCTTACCGACCTGCGATAACGGGATGCGCTGACCGTTGGCGCCGACCAGCGTGAAATCGCCGAGACGCGCGGGATCCAGCCGCACATCGCCGGCCGAGCGCGCGATGACCTGTACGGTCCGAATATCCTCGCGCACGGCGGTGACGGGCACGCCGGTGAGCAGGAACTGCAGTTGTTGCGCGACGGCGCTGGATGTCAGTCCCACCGCCTGCAGACGGTCCTGCTGCAACGTGAAGTGCAGTGTCGGCGCGCGCGTGCCCCAGTCGGCATTGACCGTGCGCATCATCGGGCTACCGTCCATCACCCGCTGAACTTCGGCGGCAATGCCACGCAGCTTGTCGGGATCCGGGCCGGTGACCCGATAGGCCACCGGGAACGGCGAATACGGCCCGAACACGAGCTGCGTGACGCGCACGCGCGCTTCCGGCGCGAGACCGCCGGCGATGGCCTGACGCAGCCGCTGCTTCAGTGCGTCGCGCTCTTCCTGGCTGTCCGTGCGGATCACGATCTTCGCGAACGACGGATCGGGTAGCTCCGGCCCCATCGCCAGATAGAAGCGCGGTGCGCCCTGGCCGACGTACGCGGTGACGATTCTCGCTTCCTTTTGCTTCGCGAGCCACGTCTCGACTTTCGATGTGACGGCGTTGGTCTGCGAGATCGACGTGCCGTACGGCATCTGCACTTCGACGAGCACTTCGGGACGATCGGAAATCGGGAAGAACTGTTTCTTGACGACCGCCATGCCGAGAATGGCCAGCACGAACAGGCCGACGACCGAACCGGCGACGAGCCATTTGCGCGCGATCACACGCGTCAGCAGCCGACGAAAGCGGTTGTAGCGTGGCGTGTCGTAGATCGCATCGTGACCGCCCTCGACCTTCTTGAAATCGGGCAGCATCTTCACGCCGAGGTACGGCGTGAAGACCACCGCGACGACCCACGATGCGATCAGCGCGATACCGACGATCCAGAACATGTTGCTGGTGTATTCGCCGGCGGTCGAGCGCGCGAAACCGTTGGGCATGAAGCCGACCGCGGTGATCAGGGTGCCCGACAGCATCGGCGCGGCCGTATGGCTCCACGCGTAAGCGGATGCGGCCACGCGGTCGTAGCCCTCCTCCATCTTCACGACCATCATTTCGATCGCGATGATCGCATCGTCGACCAGCAGGCCGAGCGCGAGTATCAGCGAGCCAAGCGTGATCCGGTCGAAATTCTTGCCGGTCGCGGCCATCACGACGAACACCACCGCGAGCGTCAGCGGGACGGCCGCGGCCACGACGAGGCCCACGCGCCAGCCCATGCTGACGAAGCTCACCAGCATGACCACCAGCAGCGCGGCGAAGAACTTGACCATGAACTCGCCGACCGCCGCATGAATGTTGACGGCCTGATCGGTAACTTTGGTCAGGCTCATGCCGAGCGGCAGCGCCGCGTTGACCGCGCGGACTTCGCTGTCCAGCGCCTTGCCGAGCTCGAGCCCGTTCCAGCCGTCGCGCATCACGATGCCCAGCAACAGCGCCGGTTCGCCGTTGTTGCGGATCATGAACGTCGCCGGATCTTCGTAGCCGCGCTCGACGGTGGCGATGTCGGACAACTTCAGCGTACGGCCTTGCACGACGACCGGCGTGTCGCGGATCTTCTGGAGCTTGTCGAAGGCGCCGTCCAGCCGGATGAACACCTCGGGCCCGCGCGTCTCGACGGATCCCGCCGGCGTCAGCGCATTCTGGCCGTTCAGCGCCGCGAATACGTCTTGCGGGCTGACGCCGAGCGTCGCCAGTCGATCGTGCGAAAACTGCACGTAGATGCGCTCGGCCTGCTCGCCAATGATGTTGACCTTCTTTACGCCCGGCACATGCAGCAGCCGCTGGCGCAGCGCTTCCGCGTCGCGCACGAGCAGGCGCTGCGGCTCGCCCTTGGCCTTCAGCGCGAAGAGCGCGAAGGTGACATCCGCATATTCGTCGTTGACCATCGGCCCGATCACGCCTGCGGGAAGATTGGCTGCCTCGTCACCGATCTTTTTCCGCGCCTGATAGAACTCCTCCTGCACTTCCGACGGCGGTGTGCTGTCGAGCAGCGTCAATGTCGTGAAAGCCAAACCGGGGCGCGTATAGGTCTCGGTCCGGTCGTACCAGCGCAACTCCTGCATGCGCTTTTCGATCTTCTCTGCGACCTGGTCGTGCATTTCCTGCGCGGTGGCGCCCGGCCAGGCGGTGATGATGGTCATCA
Organism: Amerodectes protonotaria; assembly: GCA_025882695.1. Lineage (NCBI taxonomy): Eukaryota > Metazoa > Arthropoda > Arachnida > Sarcoptiformes > Proctophyllodidae > Amerodectes > Amerodectes protonotaria. Next base: position 33,536 of record JAOZJS010000310.1, on the reverse strand, counting down.
CCTTGACCGTGAATGCCGGGTCTTCCGCGCGGCCCAGCTTGAAGAAAGACACGAGTCCGGCCAGCGAGATCAGGCAGATCAGGAACAGCGTGATCGAACGCTCGCGCACCGCGAGTGCCGACAGATTGAATCGGCCTTCGCTCACGGACGGCCTCCTTGGTTCGCCACCGTGACGGCGGGGCCGGACTCGCGGACCGACTCGCCTTCGTGCAGCAGTTGCGCGCCGAGCGCTACGACCCGGTCGCCTTGCTTCAGTCCGCCGGCAACACGGGCGGCGTCGTCGTCCAAATGTTCGACCTTCACCGGACGCCACGCGACCGTTGCCGGTTCGCCGTTGACGATCCATACCCCAGGCCCCCTGCCCGTATCCAGCAACGCACCGATCGGCACCTGCAAGCTCCCCTGCAGCATCGCACTCGCGTCCGGAATCTGAACCGTAACCGTGGCGCCAAGCGGCGCGCCGGCTAGTGCGCGTTGCAGCACGTACCGCGCTTCGAAAGTGCGCGTGCGAGGATCGGCCGAATCGGATAGCTGACGCAGCGTGGCCGGTTCGCCCGCGCCATTGCTGCCGTACAGCGTCGCTTGCGCGACCGAGCCGATCGCGGGGCGCAACGTTTCGGGCAACTGAATCACGGCTTCGCGACTGCCGGCGTGGGCCAAACGCACCACCGGCTGTCCCGCGCTGACGACCTGGCCCGGTTCGGCGAATGTTTCCATGACGACGCCATCGCCGTCTGCGACCAGTTCCGCATAACGCGTTGCGTTGCGTGCAACATCGGCGTCCGCTTCGGCCGCGCTCAGCTGCGCGCGCGCGGCATCGGCGGCTGCCTTGACTTGATCGTAGGCCGACGCCGAGATCGCCCCCGTGCCGCGCAGGTCGCGATAGCGCGCCTCGTCCTGCGCAGCTTGCTGCGCCCGTGCCCGGGCGGCAGTGACTGCGTCTCGCCGTGCCTGTGCGGCCAGCTTCAGATCGACTGGATCGATCCGCATCAGCGGTTGGCCGCGCTTGACGATTTGCCCGGCATCTACGAGCCGTTCCAGCACTTTGCCGGACACGCGAAACCCTAGGTCGCTCTGCACGCGAGCAGCAACGGTTCCGGTAAACGCACGGGACGCGGGGAGCGCCGCCTGAACGACGGCAGTGCGCACGAGAGGCGCCTCGGTGCGCGGATCGGAAGGCGCTTTTCCGCTGCAAGCGGCCAGCACAAGCGGCAGTACGGAAGCGACTGTGGAGAGAACGAGGCGACGCCGAAACATGACAGTCCCATTGACGAAGTGATCGGGACTGTCATTGTTATTCACGTGACCAAATTAGTCAATGGTCACAAACAACTGAATCATGGCGATAGGCTGCGGAGGACCAGACTGGACAGCTGTGCCGGCGCGACATCGGCGGAATCCAAGTTGTACTGGAGCAGCAACGGATTCAGGTAGGGCCGCATCACCAGATAGATTGCCGTCGCCGCTTCGTCAAGCGGCGTCTTGCGCTCGAAATCGCCGCTTTGTCGGCCTGCCTGAAGAACGTCCTGCAGCAGCTTTTGTATACGTACTTCGTAGGCTTGCACCGACTGCCAGTTTTCCGTGGCCGCCGATGCGGCGATGTCGTACAGCTTGCGGTCCCGAAAAAACAGGCGAAGGCTTGCTTCGGTAAAGACCCTGAACATCCGCCGCAGCTTTTCCGGCGGAAGATCGATCTCCTCGACGGCCGCCCGGACATCGCTTTCGATCTCGTGCAGACAGTTCGCGCAGATCATTTCGCCGATCGCCTGCTTCGACTCGAAGAACTTGTAGATATAGGCCTTCGAAAAACCGATGGCCTTGGCCAGGTCCGAGACGGTCGTCTTCTCGTAGCCGTACCGGCTGAAGTGCTCGGTGGCAGCTGCCACGATCTGATTTCGCACTTCGTGGTCGGCGGGACCGCGAGCCGGGATGGAGGAAGGAGTGACTTTTTTCATGAGAGATAGCATACAGCAATGGACAATCAGTGACTATTTGGTATTATAGTCACCACCGAACCTTGCAAAGACGCTCATGTTCCCCAGATCCCTCCTTGCCGCGCTCGTTGCCGCCAATCTCTCGGCGGGCTGCGCTGTAGGACCCGATTATGTCCGGCCCGACATCGCGATGCCGGAACGATTTCAGGACCAAACCGCCGTCGCACAACGGCACGCGGCAGCCCAAAGCGAACTTGCGACGTGGTGGACGGGTTTCGGCGACCCCGGACTGACACGATTCGTTACGCTCGCGCTGCAACAGAATCTCGACCTTGCGCAGGCCGTCGCCCGCGTCGCCCAAGCGCGCGCTGGGCTTGGCGCGGCAACCGCGGCGTTGTTGCCGTCCGGTAACGTCAGCGGCCAAGCAGCGCGCGTCTATCAGTCGGTAGAAACTCCATTGGGACGCGTGCTTAATTCGACGCCCGATTTCGACCGCTACGGCAACGACTACGAGGCCGACTTCAGCGCGAGCTGGGAGTTGGACGTGTTTGGCGGGCTGCGTCGCGGCCGGCAGGCAGCGCTGGCCGACTATCAGGCGTCGGAAGCCGGGGCGGTGGCGACGCGCTTGGCCGTCGCGGCGCAGACCGCGGACATCTACATCGCCATTCGCGGATTGCAGGGTCGACTGAAGGTCGCGCGGCGCCAAGTGCAGACGCAGCAGGATCTGCTGTCGACCATCAATCTACTCTATGGAAAGGGACTCGCGGCAGAGCTGCAGGTTCGGCAGGCCGAAGGCGCGTTAGCGCAGGTCCGCGCATCCGTTCCGGTGTTGGAGGCAGCACTGGACGCATCCATGAATGCGCTGGACGTCATGGTCGGCGCACAGCCCGGCACGCATCGGGCCGAACTTCTGGAATCGGGCGAGATCCCGGCCGCTCCGCAGATTGCGACCATGGGATCGCCGCGAGAGCTCCTCAGGCGCCGCCCCGACCTGATCGTCGCAGAGCGGCGCCTCGCGGCATCCAATGCGCGCATCGGCGTAGCCATCGCCGAGTATTACCCGAAATTCTCGCTGAGTGGGTTGATCGGCAGCGCGACGTCGTTGGGCGCGGGCAACTTGTTCGCCGGCGGCGCCAATCAGGCTTCCGGCATGCTCGGCCTGCGTTGGCGCCTGTTCGACTTCGGCCGGATCAACGCGCAGATCGCACAGGCCAAAGGACAGGATGCCGAAATGCTGATCGCGTATCGGCTGGCCGCACTACATGCAACCGAGGATGTGGAAAATGCGTTCTCGGCCCTCGCCAAGCGCGACGAGCAAGCAGCCGTTCTTGCGGACGGCGTGCACTCACTCGGCCGAGCGCGGGCCGCGTCGTTCGCCGCGTATCAGAACGGCGTCGTCAGCCTGATCGAAGTCCTGCAGGCGGACGAGAATCTGCTGCGCGCGTCGGATGAACAGGTGCAGGCGCAAGCCGAATCGGCACGCGCGGCGGTTGCTGCGTTCAAGGCGCTCGGTGGCGGATGGGAACCCTCGGGATCCGAGGTGATCGCCAGCAAATAACAAACCGGCACGAGGCAGACGCGCCCTGCTTCAGGCTATAGCCGACTGCCTCGTTGCGCGCCGGCGGCCGGCATTTCCAGGGGCGTGCGCAATGCCCCGCTCCCCGTTGAACTGGTTGCTCAACATCTTTTCGAGCCTCAAGGCATGGGCCGGGGCCGCCCTGCGCGGCTGCCCCGGCCGTCGCGGGCTAGGCAATGCTTCGCTGCCGAGCCCAGGCCCAGGTCGCGCCGGCCGAACGCATGGTCGTGATCGCCCGGGCCGCTCCCGGTCAACAACCAGATCGCACCGGCGTCCCGCGTATTTAGGAGTGGCGGAGCAAGTCCAGCCGAACCAGACTTTCGGCCGTCGCGACAATGGCCTCTTCGCTTGAGCGCGGCGCCCAGCCAAGCAGGCGGATGGCCTTTTCGCTCGTGGCATTCATGTTCCTGCCGAGCAGCGTGGCAATGCCTCTCAACCCGGGATTTCTGCGCGCCGCAAGGCGCACCAGCCAGTTCGGAAGTTCTCGCGTCGACACCTTGCTGGCTGCCGCGCCCATGCGACGGCGCAACACCCCCGCCACTTCGCTCAGCCACAGGCTTTCGCCAGCGACGGCAAGGAAGCGTTCGCCCTTGGCAGCAGGATGCGTCATGGCTCGCACATGCAGATCCGCCACGTCCCGCACGTCGACAAAGCCGCAATTGACCTTCGGGCATCCCCGCTGTCCATCCAGCATGGTCGTGATTGTCCGGATGGAGTGCGAATAGTCAGGGCCGAGTACCGGACCAAGCACACCCGTCGGATTGATCGCCGACAGTTCCAGTCCGCCGCCTTCTCGCGCAATGAATTCCCAGGCCGCACGCTCGGAAAGAGTTTTCGATTTCTGATACGGCCAAATGTTGCTGCCCGTCAGGTCGCTCCAGTCCGTCTCGTCGAATGGCCGATTCAATTGCGGATGCCCGGCACAGATCGCACCGAAGGCAGAGGTAAGCACTACGCGCTTGACCCCGGCATCCCGCGCGGCGCGCAGCACCCGTAGATTGCCGTCAACGGCGGGCCCGATCCAATCCTCCTCGCGGACTTGATCGCCCGACGGCGTTGGCGACGCGCCGTGCAGCACATACGTGCATCCGGCAACGGCTTCCGCCCAGCCGCGATCATCGCCCAGATCGGCGGTGACGAACGACAGACGGTCCCCCGGCTCCGCGCCGCCCGTCTTGAGATTGGATCGCACTTCCGCCTCCCGCGCCGGCGTACGCACGGTGGTTCGCACGCTATAGCCCTCACGCAGCAAGGCCAGAATGCAGTGCTGCGCGATGAATCCTGTCCCACCGGTGACGAGTACCCGTTCTTTGCTCATATCGATTTCCTGATTGATCGATTCAACAGATTAGACAGGAAGGATCGGACTGTGAATAATTGAGAATACGATTTACTTTCGTCATCGTCCGAATATGAGCAGCGACCCTTTTTCCGACATCCTCAAGTTCACGAGTGCCGAATCGCTCGTGACAGGTGGTTTCACGGCCGGCGGCGCGTGGGCTATCCGCTTTCCAGCGCCGGACAAGATCAAGTTCTTTGCGGTCGTAAAGGGCCGTTGCTGGGTGCGCATCGACGGCGGGACGGAGCCGGTTCACTTCGCCACCGGAGACGTCGGGCTTCTGGCCGCAAAGCGATCTTTCGTACTGGCCAGCAACCTGGACGTCGTTCCGGTCGACGCCATGAGCGTGTTTTCCGGCACCGGCAGGACAGCCGCGCAACTGGGAGACGGCGCCGACTTCGCCCACATCGGCGGCCATGTCTTGCTCGACCCGGCAAGCGGGCGATTGTTGGCCGATGTTCTACCGCCCTGGATTCATGTACCGGCGGCCTCGCCGCAGGCGGCTGCCTTTCGTTGGCTGCTCGATCAGCTTGTCGAAGAAAGCCGCGCCGAACAGCCGGGCACGCAGCTCGCGTCCGCGCAACTCGCCCAGCTTCTTTTCATCCAGATCCTGCGCGCTCACCTGAAAACGTCCGCCCCAATGCCGGCCGGTTGGCTGCGGGCGCTGGGCGATCCACGCATCGCGCCCGCCCTTCGGTTGATGCACGGCGATCCCGCACGCGCCTGGCATCTCGACGAACTCGCCAAGGCATGCGCGATGTCGCGCACGACGTTTGCCTTCCACTTCAGGACGATCGCGGGTGTGGCGCCCCTGAACTATCTCACCGCATGGCGCATGCGCCTCGCCGAGCGCACGTTGCGAGAAGAAAACACTTCTATCGCGGCAATTGCCCAATCACTGGGGTATGCCTCTGAAAGTGCGTTCAGCACCGCCTTCAAGCGCGTCACCGGGAGTTCGCCCAAGGCGTATCGGGTTGCCACGCGAGTGCCCAATTGCCACGTATCCGAAAGCGCGTTGAAGCGCGTCAGATGACGAAACGCGATCGCGCGTGAAGAGGAATGCCGGCGACCGCGCCCCGGATGCGTCGGTTCTGGATGCGGGCGGCCGGTTGACAAGGCTTTTCGATCTGTTCCGAGGCACGCATTGGACCTTGCTTGGCTACGAAGTCGAGCGCGAAACGGTGCAGCTCCGCCAAGATCTCCATATCCATATCTTCGGTGCGACAGGCGACGTGATCGATGACAGGGGGCAGTTCCAGGACGCGTACGACCTCACTGCCGGCGAATGGGTGTTGGTGCGTCCCGATGGCTATATTGCCGCGATAGTCAGCGACACGGACGTCGAAATGCTGGAGGCTTACCTTGGCTATTCCAGAACTACACGAGGTCAAGCGGGCATCAAAATTATTGTCACGTCGGGAGGTTAGCCGGCTAATTGAAATGAGCGCCGCGCTTGCGGCGACGCCTAGAGTGCCAAGTCAAGTCGGGGCTAGTTGCACGCCGACGATGCTCGGCGATCACCGAAGATCGAGTAGTCTTCCCCTGATCGAAGAAAGACCACTACCGCGGAACATCGTTACCCGTCGTGACAATGGTGATTGACTTCGCGCCACGGGTCAACGCCACATACAAATGTTTCGATGACATCGACTCCGCCTCGAGGATGATGGCATGGTCGTACTCAAGGCCTTTGACCAGCAGCGTCGTCCCAATTAGCTTGTTGTGACGAATCGGTCGGCCCGAATGGCGAAACTCACGCTGGTATCGCTTCGCGGCTTCTGTAAACGTGAGGCTTGGGTTGTCCTCGTGCACGCGCAGCACTCCCATCATCCGGCCAAACAGATCACGGCGGTAGGTCGTGACCTCGGGGTGGCCGCGGATAAGACCGAGCAAGATGGCCATGTCCTTGAATGATGCCGTCGTCAAGTAACGATTCGCCACGTTCAGAATCTCGGGACATTTCGTCGCCTTTGTCGCCTTCCCCTCTTGACCTTTCTTGGTTGCCGCCGTGAGCACGCCATCCACCGCGTTGCAACAAGTCTTGCAAAAATCGATCACAGATCGGAGCCGCTCCCCCGCCGACTTGGCGCTATCGATCTTTTTTATGAAGCGAAAGAGATCCTTGCCTTCGACCTCTTCCAGACTGGAAAACTTGCCGGCCATGCTTTGTGCCAGCTTATGTGTCTTGTTTTTCGATTTTTGGTCGCCCGCGTGGATAGCGATGACAGAATCCTGATTCTTCAGGTGGTCGTAGAACACGCTCAACCGTTTCTTATTGCCAAAGTCGTTCAAATCGACAGAGCAACGACGAACCCCATTGGGCAATTGCCCGGCGAGTGGAATCTTTTGATTCTCGGCCAGAAGCGCCCTAGCCTGGCTCAGCCATTCCCCGAGTTCATCGGCCTGCGCCAGTTTCCACCGCCAAGGCGTCTTCAATTCGCCGAGCAATTCGTAGTTGGGATAGACGGCTACATCCCAATCGATCGGCGGCTCACCGAAGTCGAAGATGGCCTGCATAGGATCACCGAGCAGCCTGCATGGCAGCAACTTTGCCAGCGACTCCACCAGTTCATGCTGCTGATCGGAGCAATCTTGATATTCGTCGACGTAAACCCCGCCATATGAGCACTTGATCATGTGCTGCACGAATGGTCTGTTCAGCAGCGCGGCGCAGGCCCCGTAGAGTTTCCCCCAGTCTTTTCCTGCTGGGTGGTCCTTTTTCCATTTTGACGTCTTCGGGAAGTAAAGGCAGGTACGCAGCGCCCAGCTCGCGATGGTGTCGATCTGATAATGGGCCGGCGGAATCCGCAGGAATTGCATCTTCCGCCTGATCGCGTTCACGCCAGCATAGGTGTGGGTCAGCACCAACTGGCGACGGGCAGCCGCCTGCACGGCCTTCGCGATCAGATGAGTTTTTCCGTAACCGGCCGGGGCAATTACATATCCCTTGCCGTTGAACTCCGCCAAGAGTTTGGGCAGATCGTCATCCATTGTCCACCCATGCGCGGAACTGCCCCAGCTTGGTCGCAAACTCCTTCTGCAGGAACGCGGCATCCGCGAACGCGGGAAAGATAGCCTGCGCCCATTGCTCTCCATACGCGATGTTCTTGAACCAATTGGACGATTTCGCGGCAGCGCCGATCGCTTTGCGCAGCTCGGCCGTGTCCTGCCATTTACCGATATCCTCGTCGAACTGGATGTTCAATTTCGATCTGATCTGATCGTGGACTGGAAACCCCAGCTCCTTCGCAAGCGTGGTGCTCGCCAACACCTGTTCCCAGGGCAAATCCACCATCGCCCGCTGCTCAATCGACAGTCTATCAGCCCACATCACAACCGATACCTCCTTCCCGTTCAGGTCGGCGGCATCCTTATCGGAGAATTGGTCCTGAGCGTCGCCATCGGCGAGGACCATGACGTCATAGTGCAGCGCCTTGAACCCCGTCGCGAGACTCTTGACCTTGCTTGCGCCGTGCGCATCGAGTGGTGCCACCCCCAGGTACGAGAACGGCAGCTTTCCTGCAGCCGCCCAAAGATCATCCATACCGCGCAGGAACCCCACCTCGGTCGCGCCTTCGCAGACAACCACCTTGCGGGACAGGAACGCCTCCGCGCTGGAGCGGATATGGCCTTGTATATTCAGTCCTTCCAGTGCGTTGCCTGCTGCCGCAATCACGCGCACGCCAGCGTCTTCCTTGCGGAGCACGTACAACTGTTCCACCGTCAACTCGCGCAGCACGGTAGGAGAATGTGTCGTGAGGAAATACTGCCCCTTCTGGTCGTCGCGGATGTGCTTGATCAGGCGCGCAACCCGGTGCGGCCCCAGCCCGTACTCGACTTCATCGAACAAGGTGATGTGCTGATCCTCCAAGCCTTCCTGCTGGATACCACACAGCAGCATGCGTTTCGAGCCGAGACCCAACTGCCGCAGAGGAATGTCGCCATCGTGCAAAGTCAGCCCGCCGATTCTGATGCTGATCGCGTTGAGATCGAGGTGTGCCTTGTATTCGTGTCCGACTGGAACACCAAGGCCCTTTGCCACTTCCTCCGACTTGGCTGCCGCGGCGTCAAACTTCTTCAAGACCAGTGCCCGCTGACCGTCGAGCGAGTTTCTTGCCGCACGTGTCGCCTCAACGAGAGACTCGTTCAGATTTTCAGATTCGGTGATCTTCGCGAGTGCCGTTCCTGCAGCCCAAGTCAGCTGTTTCTCGCTGTACGTGCCGATCAAGCCAGCGCCGACCTTAGCGCGGTCAGTCGCCTTGAAGTCGACGCCGTCGGGATTGCGGTCGGTAAAAACCTTCCACTTCGGCTCCAGATCCTTTGCGACAACAAGCCGAATACTGAGAACGTGCTCGTCATCGTCATCAGGCTCATCGTTCAATTTGAGCGCGCCTTTGTTCCAGCCGCGTAGATGCGCGCCGTACTTCTGCTCCGCGCAGAACTCGGGCAACAAATCCCCGATAACAATTTCAATCTGGATCGAATCGTCGGTGTTGCACTGGTGGAAATCGGAATCGTAGAACGCATGATTCCACTGCGGGCTGAAGGCGCAGCGGATCGCTTCTAGCACCGTCGTTTTTGTAGAATCGCCACTGCCAATCAGGCAGAAGGTCTTCTCGTTGGGGAGATCCCATTCGAGCCTCTTGATTCCCCTGAAGTTCTGGATCTCAAGTTTTCTGATCTTCATCGCATCCCCATGCGTGCCGCACCAGTACCGCGCCGGCTTCCTCCAGTCTGACGCAAGCACTTTTTCTTTAATACGCCCGTCTAAGCCTCAGCGAGTTTCCACGATAGCCAATGAAAGCCACCATTGCTTCGTGCGGCAGCAAACCTTGCGCGCCGAACATCCTCGGAGGCCAGTATGGAGAATAACCCGTTACAACGAATCAGCCGAGAAAACGATGCTGGTACGTCGCCGCGACGTATATCCGTTCCCCTGCCCGGTTCGGACCCCTACGACGATTTCCCTCAGTTCCCAGGAAGTAGTGTTTTGCCTTTTCGCCGCACCATCCGCCGCCATGAACTGCACCAGATCGTCCCTTTGGCCGAAACAACGATCTACGAAATGGAGCGCCGCGGCGAGTTCCCGCGCCGCTTCAACCTGACGCCACGCTGTGTCGTGTGGGACCTGGCTGAAGTGGAAGCGTGGATCGAGCGGCGCAAGCAAGCCCCTCGCCGCGGTGTCTCAAATCCGGATGTCCGCCTACGAAAAACCCGCCCAGTTCGGGCGGGTTCGAGTGAGGAATGAGACTGGGTAGCGACTCATATCCAAACATAGCTTCCAGCCTTTCGACGCCGAGGCAAGCGCCCCCTCCTCCGGCACGTTGAGCTGCAAAGCCGCCCGCGCCACGTATAACACGCCCCCTATGTGCCAGATCGACGCGCCGCCCTCATGCATCGGCGTAGGAATCAACTTATCCGAAGAAAACTGCCGGGCTGACCGAGAACCGCTTACTCAATGCCGCGATGTGGTCGCGAGTCAGATTGCGGCCCCGGCCGTTGAGAATCTTCGACACCAGCGACTTGCTACCGATCTCCGGCAGGTCGGCCACGCCCAACCCATGCTGCTCCATTAGTAACCGGAGCACGTCGACGCCACCCAGATTAGCTACGCGCGCGTTGAACGCCGCAAACTCCTCGGACTCGTTTTCCCAGTTCTCGATGGAACGGGCCAGGATCTCGATCAGCGGACGGTTAGCCTCGTAGTCCTCGACCAAATCATCCATCAACGCCAGCGCCTGAGCGTAGTCGTCCTCACTGGCGATGTGGCCAATGAAACCCGCCTCGTCAAACAAGGCATGGGCTCGTTCCTTGATGGCGGCAAATCCCATCTCAGTCACCCTCCTTCCGATAGCGTTTGCAAAGCTTGTCGTACTCGGCATGGGTTGCGATGTGCTTGATGTACATGCGCTTGTCTCGGAACTCGATGAAGGCAATTAGTCGAAGATTGTTGCCACCGACGTCCAGCACCCACCACTTGTCCTTGTACTTGAAGTTGTCCAGCGACGGAAAAACCTGCCGCAGTGCCTGCGGCGTATCGAAATCACCGGATCGCAGCACTCGATACGTGCGGTCGATCGCTTCGGCGTCGTTCGGATAAGCCTTTGCTGCGTCGCTGAACGGCTTTCTGGATATGACGTGCATATCGTTCCATGCTCACAGATATAAGGATAGGCGGAAGTTGACTTTTTGTCAACTTCCGCCATCGAGGCAGTTAAGCCGGCTCAGGCCAATGCGCTCAACGTCGGCACAGCCACGTTTTCCGGCATGAGCTTCGGCACATAAGTTTGGCCACCGGCCCAGGCATCGACCAGATTGGCCCACTCTTGCAGCATGTGACGTCGTTGCTCGGCGTACTCGGCCTTGTTGTAGACCGAGCGCGAGGAGCGTCCCTCTTCGTGCGCCAGGCACTTCTCGATCCAGTCGCGGTTGAAGCCGATTTCGTTCAACAGCGTCGAGCCGGTACGGCGCAGGTCATGAACGGTGAACGATTGAAGCGGCAGCCCCTTGGCTTGTGCGGCCTCAGCCACGAGTCCCGTGACCCGATTCAAGGTTGCATTGGACATATACCGCTGTGCATCGTAACGAGATGGGAAAACAAACCTTGAGCCGGCCGCGCAAGCGTGCAGCGTCACGAAGATGTCGAGCGTCTGGCGCGACAGATAGACCACATGCGGATTACGCCCCTTCATCCGCTGCTTCGGAATCGTCCAGGTCTTGTTCTCGAAATCGACCTCATCCCAGGTGGCCTGGATCAGTTCGCTCTTGCGTACCAGCGTCAGCAAGATCAGGCGCAACGCCAGCTTGATGGTCGGATAGGTCGCCACTGATTCCATCTGTTGCACGAACAAGCGGATCTCCAGCGGCGACAAGGCACGATCCTTCGGTACGAAGGTGGCGATCGTGGATGGCCCCGCGCTGTCAGCAGGGTTGTCCACCTTTTCCCCATGAGCGATAGCATGGACATAGACCTGCTTCACGATGTCCCGAATCTGCACCGCCGTAGCCGGTGCCCCGCGCTCCTTGACCTTGTTACACAAAGTCCGTAGGTCTTCAGGCTGGATTTCGGTCAGCAGACGATTGCGGAAAACCGGCAGGATGTCCCGGTCGATGATGTGTTTGCGCGCGGCGCGAGTACTGTCGGCCCATCGTGCATGAGCCAGATATGTTTCCATCGCCGCGCCGAAGGTCTTGATGTCGGTCACGCGGCGTTTCTCGCGCTGCTTTTCAAGCGCGGGCGATGAGCCTCTGAGAACAGCTTTACGTGCGTCCAGGAGTAGTTCACGCGCCATCGCAAGCGAAATACCATCAGGCCCATAGCGCCCGAGGGTCAGCGTTTCGCGGCGACCGTTGAGACGGTAATCGTAGCGGAAGGTAACGGTACCGCTGGGCGATACCGTCACATACATCCCGTCCCGGTCAGAAGCCTTATAAATCTTGGACTTAGGCTTGAGATTGCGTAGTGCAGCGTCGGTGAGCATCGAGGTTTCCTCCGGTATTTTGACGGCTTTACCGTCAGGTTTTACCGTCAGGGATCAGGAGACCTGTTGATGCCCGGAAAGCCGCGTAAAACAAGCTTTCCTGAGAAGACTTTTACCGTCAAAGACGGTAAAAGTCTGAATAGTGAACGAGAATGTCTTAATCCGGCCTCGATTTTTACCGTCAGCTCTACCGCCAACTTGTTTTGCTGGCCGGCGATAGCCACCGATAGATGCCGCGACGTATTTTTTTGAAAATCAACACGTTACTGCATTTTTTCGATAGCTGACGATAGTCCCTGAAGGACCCGATTTCACTCCCACTCGATTGTCAATTGGACGCGCAAACCCTTTTGGATATTGGGTTCTAGCCAACGTCGCATTCTAGATACCGTCACGCATACCGTCTGCAGCGCATGCATTCCGCACGGTGCGCGGGTGCACGCCTAACACGTCGGCAACGTCCGCAACTGTTCGCCCTTCCCTAACCAACTGCACCGCCGCCTTGGTGCGATACCGCCTGTAAATCTCGGCGCAGTTTGCCGGATACAGTATTTCGCCACCGAAGTGTCGGCACAACTTCTCGGCATCCGCGCGCCCCAAAATGCGTACCAGTTGATGGTCATCGCGCAGTCGCGCAAGCGTCGGTACGCTGAAGCTGATGTGAGCCGACTTCTTACCCTCCGCGCCGGCCACGTATGTTGGCAATTGGCCAACGAGATACAGCGCCCGCTGGCGGCCAATTATGTCCGCGATTTCCTGCACGCTGCCCGGTAGTTGCATCGCCTGTTCTCATCGTCCTAATGAGACAACATGATACGTGGCGTTATTTAGCCAGGCAACAAAATTCCACATAAAAATCAATGACTTATTCACGGATGCGAATACTTGACGCAGAAAATCCACAACGCCAGCCAGCGCGCCCTTGTCGCCCGCGCCCTGCTCGACGCGCTGCGAGCGTTCGGCGCAGCCTACCTGGGCCATAAGCGATTCGGCGCACGTGCGGACGAACTGGTATTGCTTGCCGCCGTGTTCGTCGGCCAGGCGGAAGGGCGGCCGATGAACGCCAGCAAGCTGGCGGACTACGCCGGCATGCCACGGCCAACTGTCATCAGGAAACTACAGGCGCTAGCCAGGCGCGGCGTGCTGGAAAGGATCGACAGCGGCCTATACGCGCTGCCGGCGTGCGTCGTGAACGGGGCGGCAGTGCTGCGTGCGGCTGATGCGTCCAGAAAACGGATTCGGAGCGCAGCCGCAGCTATGGGAGGTCAGTAGCCGCGCCGCCGACTCTCCGCCTTCTTCCGTTCTTCCTCGGCTTTCTTGTGCTCCGCCTCTTTCGCTAAGAACTCGTCTTTGCGCTCCAGCAGCACCTTCCAGGCGAAGTCATGAAAACTGAAGGGATAGTAGTCCTGGTGGTGCTGGCCGCCGGGCGTCCAAACGAGCCTTTTTCCCTGAAGCATGCTGACGGGCGGGCTGAAAACGTAGGTGTAGAAGCTCGGCGAACCTTCGCGTAGCGCGTTCGCGACCACTTCGATTTCTCGCCTAGACAGGTGATCCAGTTGGGCAAGGGCTTCCCGCTGCGCCTCATCGCGCCGCTCATCCTGCTCTTTGCGGCGGATAGCGCGTCGCTGCTCCAGCGCGGACTGTTTCCGCTTCTCGCGGTACGGCGCGAGCAACGCTTCGCCAGCGCCCACGATGCCCATCGCTACGGAAGCCACGGCCACGATAATCAGAAGCGGGAGCGCGTATGGACCAATCGGTCCCAGGTCCAGAATGTGAGTAAGGACCAAGGCAAGCAAAGCGCCGCTCGCTATGGCGACTGCAATGGTCGCCTTTAGCGGCAGTTTGAAGAAATCAAGCCATTTTGCGTCAAGCATCCCCGGAAGATATCACTACACCAGTGGTTGCGACTAGGCCCGCGCTGACGCTTCCCCCGGCTTTTCACCTGCGGCCCGCAGGGCAGCGGCAGCCAGCGCCAGCGCGTCACCACGTCGCCGCTCGCGGTCAGCTTCGGTGACGACGGGGCCGAGTGCGCTGGCCACCAGCGCGTCCCAGTCCGGCGTGTCGTCGTCGCGCGACCCGTAAATCTCGCGTGGCCTGCCGGTGCGGACTGCGGCGCTGGCAACGCGGCTCATTGGGCCGCCAACATTTCGATTTCGAACACCTGATCGCGCAGCTTCAGGCATTCGGCTGCCAAATCGGTGCGGCCTTCCTGTTCTAGCGCAAAGCGCGCTACTGTCAGTGCATCACCAGCGCGCTGCAGTTCTGCGTGGGCGCTATGGTCGTCATCGGAGACTGGCACCAGATGCTTTGCGGCGGCGCATTGGACGGCGGACAACACGCCGTCGATGTTCGAGAATTTCTCAGTCATCTGCATTTTCGTTTTCGTCGTCCGGTTCGGGATTCACTTCGGCAGCGCTTCGCAGCGCCAAATCTATTTCAGTGAGCAGCACTTCTTTGAATCGCCGCTCGTTCGTCTCGCCGATCAATTGAGTGACGGCGCGTTGCGGAATGCGGCGCATATTCGCTTGAATCATCTGGCACTGGTTCGTCCATGCGCGCTCGAATTCTTCGACCGGCGCGACTTCGCCGCGCTCCTTTGCCAGCTCCAGTTCGGCGCGCGTGGCATCGGCGTTCAGCTTGCGCAGCCGTGCCTTGTTGATTTCTTCGCCAAGGTCGCCGCCCGTCTGATACGCGATCAGCGCCTGTACCGAATCGCCAAGCGCATAGCGGTTGCGGCCGATGCGAACAATCACGCCTTCTTCCGCGCGCTGGCGCACCCAGCGCGTTGTCATATTGAACATCGCCGCCAGATCGGTGTCGGCCACTTCCTGGTCAAGAATTGCGCTCATCACTCGCCCCGTGTTTGCTGGATGATCGGGCGATTCGGATCGATGTGGCGCGCTCCCTTCGGTGCTGGGCGGCGTTTCTTGCCGTTTCGGCGCTTGCTGAATGCTGTATTCGGCACGGGAACGGAGTCAGGCGTCGGGACAGGCTTGGCGCGACGTTTAAACAGTTTCGTGAGAAGCGCTTTCATTCGTCGCTCAGTTCGTTGGAGTGGTCGGTAAGTAGTGCTCTCCGCAAGCCAATCGCGGCGTTATCGATTTCGACTGAAAGGCGCCGCAGACTGACCTGCGCCTGCAGAACAATCGTGCTATCGGGTCGCGCACAGGAAAGCATTTCCGCGTGCGCGAGCAATGATCGGGCGATCTTGGCGCATGTGCTTGACGCGGATTGAATTGCAAATTGAGGATTGCTCATGGTGTCGTGTGTGTTTTGAGGGTGCTTCCGATATTTCCGGCGTCGGTAGCCAGCGCGAGAGAGGTGGCCCGTTTCAACGTCGTGGTGGAGCCGTACCACGCGCGGACTTTTAGGAGTGGCGCGCCGCGAGCAGCGCCATCCGCGTATTAACCCGCGCGGCCCGGTTGGAAATTGATTTGCTGCGCGTCCAGGCCGGCCTTCAGCAGCGCGTTTGCAGCTTGGTTCATCGAAAATCGAACGCCGATCTTATCGGCCTGCTCGGCCTGCCAGGCCGCGATGCGCTCGATTGTCGGTTGCTCGATTGCGAGCGTGATAGTGGTTCGTTGCGGTCGGTTCATTACCAATCCTTTGCGTAGTTCGGTCGGCCACGGCCGGCTGCTGGTGCATCGGCGCTCTGCCGCTGCTGCCAGCGTGCGATGTGCGCCTTCAGCATCGCCTTGGCGCGGGCACGCTGCGCGTCCGTCAGACTTGGCCAGCCAGAATTCAGCCAGGCGTCAGACTTGTCCGCGAAGAACGCGCCCCGCTCGGTGTGCAGCATCAGGCGCGGCGCGCCGTTCCACTCAGGATCGTTACTGGCGCGCTCAAACACGCTTGCGCCGACGATGATGGTCTGCAGTTCTAGCGGCGGCTCGTCGCTGACCGGCGCGGCAGCCTTGCGGCCACCGAACAGGGAACGGATAGCCGCCAGCATTACGATGCCGTCCAGAACTTGCCGGCGTCGGGCAACACAGCTTGCGCGTTGCACATCACCGAAACGTCGAGGTCGCCGCTGACGTTCAGGCGCTTGGCTATGACGGTCAATTCCGGCCACACAGCAACGGCAGCCGTACCGAACGCACCGATGTATGCGCCTGCCGTCTGCGCACTGAGCATCGCCGGCACGCCTTGCACGCTGAACACGCCATCGCCGCGATAGCCCGCACCCGTGCCGTTCGTGATGGCGCGCAGATCGCTTTCCTGCAGGTGCTTCGCGGCGGCCAATGCGAACGTGAATGCGGCCGGCGTCGCGGCAGCGATTGCCGCCAGCAGCAGCTTGTCGGCGTATTCAGCGACGCCACGCAGGACCGCGTCCAGCAGCGCGCTGCGCAGGTCCTCGCCGCCGCCGACCGTGCGGTTTTGGGCGCGGGTGACAGTCACGCGAAACGCAGCGGTCGGCACGTTCGGCCACGTGAACGTCGAATCGTGGAAAGGCAGGGCCGAAACCGTCGCGTCGGAACCATCCGCCAACGTGGCGAATTGCGCCGGCTCGACGTTTCGCACCAACTGCGGGTCCTCGTAGAAGCCCAGCAGGCCGTCCGCCTTTCCGCCACCGATGGCAATGGCGCGGTCGCGCGGGTGGGCGATGATGATGCGACTGCCAGCCCGCGCAACGACAGAATGCTGTTCGATCACGGCACGCGGATCGAGCGTCAGCGTTTCGCCAGCGGAACGGTTCTGCACGCCGTACACGTTCGGCGACGGGTTGCCGTCTGCGACGAACTGCGACAGGTCGATCATGACGCGCGACGCAGCCGGGAACGGCTCGCGGCGCAGATTGTCCGCGCTGCCGTAGTCGCGATAGCCCAGCGCGCGCTCTGCATCTTCCATCAGGGCGGCGAGCGGGTTGAGCGTCACAGGGGGAGATTCGTTTTTGATGTGGTCCATGTGTCCGGTTTTCTAGTTAGTAGAACTTACGGTGATTCTACATGCGCAACCGAGAGTTTGCAATGAAAAATACCTTATTTATCAATGAGTTATGTGCAGTGATATTGCGTGAAGTGGCGTTATCTATCGTTGTTGTTTTCGCGCAACATCGGGCCGAATTGGAACTGGAACGCGATTTTTTGTGCAGCCAGTTGTCCGATTGTGCGGGCCTACTGCCCCCGCCCCTCCACGGCCCCCGGAAGGACCCGCGATGGGGGAGCACGCCGCCACCATCCAGCCGCGTGGGCAGCCCCCGCCCACGATGCACGTACCACGCGCTATCAGCCTCGCCACGCTGCTCGCAGGCACGTGGCAATACCTGAGCACGCTGCAGCACGCGCACGCCAGGCAATGCGTCACCCATGCGTCACCAGCCACAAACCCACGCCAGATAAGACTTTGCGGCCAGCGCCATGAGCAAAGGTGACGGATATGACGCGTTCTCCCATATGACGGCTGCTGCGCGCGCGGAATTCGGGGATGTGGGAAATATCCGTCATATCCGTCACCAATCCCCGGAAACCCTTGCTACATAAGGCTTTGCGAGATGACGCATAGGACAGTGAATGCGTCACCGATGCGTCACTTCCGTCACCAAAGAAAAACCCGGCACGTGGCCGGGTCGTGTGATGCTGGTGGTCGTTAGAACGGTCGGTCTGGCTCGGCGTCCCATTCGCCTGGGAAACGCGGGTCATGTGCAGCGGCGCGCGGGATCACGCGGACACCTTCAAAGCCTCGCGCGCTCTTTGTGCGCCACGTCGCGAACCCACGCTTGCGCATCGCTTCGCCGAACGTCTTGGTATTGCCAGCCCTTTCGCCGGCCGCTTCCGCGTAGCGCTTCCAGCTGGCGAACAGCTCGGCGCTCGTATCCTTGTGGTGCAGCTCGCGTTCGCAGCATTCTTCCAGCCACTGCCCGAACACGTCCTGGTCCTCGAAGTATTCGCGCGTAGCGTCCACAACGACGGCGGGGCGCACAAGGCCGTTCGTCTGCCAGTCCAGGCAACCATCAATCGCCCACCGCAGAATGGCTGGCCACTCGTCGCGAAGCTCTTTTTCCAGCTCCGGGTTCGGCGCAGTCGGCTTGTGGATGAACGGGATGATGTTGAAACGGCGCTTCGTGGCATCGTCCACGTTGTTCAGGCGCGGCTTGTGGTTGCCCACGATGACCAGCTTGAATTCGGGACGATACGTGAAGAAGTCGCGCCGCATGAAACGGGCCGTGATCGGGTCGCCGCCGGTCATGTTCTTGATCCGCGTTTCCGCCCATGCGCGGCCGTCCTCTGTTTCGCTGGCGCTCACAAGGCGCGCCCCCTTCAATCCCGCCAGGTCCGTGGGGTGCTTATCGTGCGCGGAAGCGGTGAAGGTGTCCATTGCGGCCGTCTGCGCGTACTCGCCCAGGATGCCCGTCAGCGTGTTGAGGAAAACGGATTTTCCGTTTCCGCCTGCGCCGTAGATGAAGAACAGCGCGTGTGCGGACGTGTTGCCCGTCAGGGAATAGCCGGCCATCTGCTGCAGGAAGCGGATCAGGTCTGCGTCGCCTCGCGTGGCATCTTCCAGGAACGCCATCCAACGGTGCGGCACCGTGCCGGCTGCAGCGGGCGCGGTAGCCGTCTGGCGCGTGATGTGGTCGTCCTGGATCGCTCGGCCCAGATCGCCGGTACGCAGGTCCACCGTGCCGCCAGGCGTGCCCATCAGCCACGGCGTACTGTCCCAAACTTCGGACGTGACAGCGAGGCGGCGCGATGATGCGGCGAATTTCTCGACAGCGGATGCCGTGCGGGCCGTGGCGAATTTCGGCGCGTTGCCGAAGTCGCGGCAGATTTGCCGCGCCCATGAGAAGGCAAGCTGCGTCGATTCCTTCTGCCAGCGGGTACCGGTCCATGCGTACCACGCGCCGGCCGTGTGGCAGTAGCGCAGCGCGTCGGCGTGGCGATGCTCGAAAACCAGTGCAAGCGCATCTTCGCTAATCTGGCTGGGATCGAGTATCGGTGCGTCATCGGTCGCCGGCACAAGCGCGTTTGCCTGCTCGGCCATCGCCCACAGTTCGTCGGCACCGTGGCCGGCTTCCAGCCAGTCCGATACGTCACCCTTGTGCGGAAGATTCGGCAGCGCCAGAACGCGCACGGACGCGGCGATGCCTTGCAGCTTGCTAGTCACCAGCTGCGCATGCGCACGGCCGGCGTCGTCATTGTCGGGCAGGATGACGACGTGACGGCCCTTGAAATGCGACGTCAGTTCGTCGCGCCATTTGTTCGCACCGCCTGCGTTGCACGTTGCCAGCAGGCCGCGCGCCGCCAGGTTGTCGGCGTCTTTCTCACCTTCGACCACGAAAACTGTTTCGTCGGCGCGCGTCAGCAACTGCGGCAAGCGATAGGGCACCTGCTCAACGCCTTTGACCGACCAGGACCAGCCGCCGCTGCCATCCGGACGACGCTGCCGAAAGTCCTTCGGGTCCATGCGGCAAACCTGGAACTGCAGCACGCCGTCCGCGTCCACATAGTCGTATGTCGCGACGATGCGCTTATGCGGCGCTGGCATATTGTCATTCGCAGTGACGATGCCGTTTTCTTCCATCCATGCGACGGCGGCGCGGCCTACGTTGCCCGTCTCGCGCTCAATCAACGCCAGCACGCCGCCGCCCGCGTTGGCTTCGTGGTCGTGCCATACGCCACTTTCTAGGTCGATGGAAAGACTGCCGCGCGCACCATAGCGCAGTTCCTTTGCCTTGCGTTCGGTCGGCTCGCCCAGCAGCAGCGTGGCGACTTGCGGCATGCAGCCGGCGTATTCGTGGGGCGCGTTCATGCCGTACCCCGCGTGACGAATTCGTGGACGAACACCGCGACGAACGTATCCAGCCCAGCGGTACGTGACAGTAGTGCTAGATCGTGCGCGATATTGGAGGCATCTTGCCCACGGCGCAGCAGGCGCGGCACCAGGTCGCGCAGCGCGCATACGAGCTGCGGAAGGGTGCGCGACATTGCAACGCGCACGAAATACGGCAGTTCGCTACGCGGCGATACTCGCGAAATCCTACGCCCAAATCGATTAGGATTGCTATATTTATTGCCGTCACGCAGCAATTTTTCGGTAGCCTTCATCTTTCGGTGTTGGCTCCTTTCATTTTGCGCCCGCGCTTTCCAGCCGCGCGCGCTGCCACGCCACCACGTCCGCGAGCCGCCAGGCCGTGATGCCGATCGACAGTTTCACGGGCGCGGGAAACTTACCTTCCTTCACATGCCGCCAAAGGGTTGCAGCAGACGCCGGAAAAATCCGGTTGGCAATCAGCTGCCGCTGGCGAATGAATCCTTCCAAGCCAAGCTCGGCATCAGAGAGAACTTCGTTTCGCATGGTTTGCGACTCCATCGAGTTTGTTTGCATGAGTTGCATTGTCCCGACATGCGCGGGCAGAATCTTCGGGTGGCATTTCCCTGTGCACAAAAAGAAACCCGGCCGAAGCCGGGTTCTGACGTGACGGTGCGCCGCTTATAGGTCGTCGTCCAGGTCATCTTCGTGGACTTCGGCTGCGCGCCGTTTGGCATCGGCAATCAGCTCACGCGCTGACTCGCCGCGCATCCAGGCGTCGATCATGTCGGCCCAGCACTGCAGCATGATTTTCCGCTCAGATAGGTAGCGGTTCACGTTGTAGACGGCAGCAATCCGGTTGCGCGGCGCGTGCGCCAGCGACATTTCAATCCACCGCTCATCGAACTTCGCGCGGTTTAGGCCGGTGGAGAACGTGCGTCGCAGGTCGTGCACGCCGAACGTCTGGAATTCCGGATCGTCCTTTCGGATGCGTTCCACGGTTGCATCGATGACGCGATTTAGCGTCGCGTTGCTGATAGGCAAGTCGTGGTCGTAGCGGCCTGGATGCAGGTATTTACTCGCGCCAAAGCAGGACCGTAGCGCCACCAGGATATCCAGCGCCTGTTCACTTAGCGGGATGACTTGAGGCTTTCCGGCTTTCATGCGTTCGGCCGGGATGGTCCAACGTTCGGCGTCGAAATCGACTTCGGCCCACACGGCGTCAATGAACTCGCTTTTCCGCACGCCAGTCAGCAAAACGAATTTCAACGCAAGCCGCAGTGTTGGCGTCGTGGCCACCTGCTCCAGCGCCGTCAGGAACGTGCGGATTTCGGCCGGCGACAATGCGCGGTCGCGCGGCTCAAACGTGGCGATTGTGCTGGCGCGAATGGCGTCTGCCGGATTGCTCACCGCTTGGCCGCTGCCTTGTGCATGCCGGAAAACCGCCTGCACGACTTCCCGCACGTGAACCGCTACGGCAGGCCCGCGCCTATCTTTCGTGGTGTCGCACAGGCGTTTCAGCCGCTGCGGCGTCACTTCGTCCAGGCGCAGTTTGCCGAACTCCGGTTCGATGACGCGGCGATATGTGGAGCGGCGAAACGCCAGGGTGCTGTCCGCCAGTTGCTCGGCACCGCTCTTTGGGTCCGCCTTGTGGGCGAAATAGCTTTCGGCCCAGCCGCCGAATGCCAGCGCTTCGGCTGCAGCGGTGCGCTTCTCCACCTTGGCACGCGATGGCGACGCGCCCCGCTCCACGTCCCGCCTGGCGCGGTCCAACAGCGTGCGCGCCTCGCGCAGCGACATGTCCATGCCGTATTCGAGCGCGTCCGGCTCACGGGTCGGCGCGCGCGCCAGGTCAGCGTCGTACCGGCCGATAGCCAGTGTCTCGCGCCGCCCGTTCAAACGGTAGTCGTATCGGAATGAAATGGTGCCAGTGGGCAGGACGGCGGCATACATGCCGTCGCGGTCGGTCACCTTGAAGGTTTTATCTCTGGGCTTGAGGGTGCCCAGCTCTCGGTCTGTCAGCAAAATCGGCCTCCGGTCTGGTTTGCCGCACGATACCGTCAGACCGTCTGACGGTACTTCGTGTGGCTTTTCCAGCCGTCTCATGCCGTACCGTCATTCGTACCGCCCGAATGACCGAGATTGAGTGATACGAGGTGACACTCCCTGAATCACTCAAACCCTTGACACAAAGGGCTCACGTCCGATTTTTGATACTGCTTGAGACGACGTGAGCCGATTTTGAATCACTCCCACTCGATCGTCGCCGGCGGCTTCCCCGACACGTCGTACACCACGCGATTCAACCCGCGCACTTCATTGATGATGCGGTTCGACACCCGCCCCAACAGCGCATAAGGCAGATGCGCCCAATGCGCGGTCATGAAGTCCGTGGTCTGCACCGCACGCAGCGCCGTCACGTAATCGTAGGTACGCCCGTCGCCCATCACGCCGACCGACTTGACCGGCAGGAACACCGCGAACGCCTGGCTCGTCAGGTCGTACCAGCTCTTGCCGACGTCCGCCGCTGCGCACGCGCCGGCCGCCACGTCCTGCTCGGTCGCCTTCGTATTGCGCAGCTCCTCGATGAAAATCGCATCGGCGCGGCGCAGCAGATCCGCATACTCGCGCTTCACTTCGCCGAGGATCCGCACGCCGAGGCCCGGACCCGGGAACGGATGGCGGTACACCATCTCGTGCGGCAGGCCGAGCGCGACGCCGAGCTCGCGCACTTCGTCCTTGAACAGATCGCGCAGCGGTTCGAGCAGCTTGAGGCCGAGCGTCTCGGGCAAGCCGCCGACGTTGTGGTGGCTCTTGATCGTGGTCGCCTTCTTGGTCTTGGTGCCGCCCGATTCGACCACGTCCGGATAGATGGTGCCCTGCGCGAGCCACTTCGCGTTGCTGAGCTTCTTGGCTTCTTCCTGGAACACCTCGACGAACTCGCGGCCGATGATCTTGCGCTTGGCTTCCGGGTCCGTCACGCCGGCCAGATGGCCAAGGAACTGGTCGGCCGCATCCACGTGCACGACCTTCGCATGCAGGCGCCCTTCGAACATGTCGAGCACCATCTGCCCTTCGTTCAGACGCAGCAGGCCGTGATCGACGAACACGCAGGTCAGCTGATCGCCGATCGCACGGTGAATCAGCGCCGCGGCCACGCTCGAATCGACGCCGCCCGACAAGCCGAGAATCACCTCCTCGTCGCCGACCTGCTCGCGGATGCGCGCCACGGCTTCCTCGATATGATCGCGCATGATCCAGTCCGGCTTCGCGCCCGCGATGTCGAGCACGAAGCGCTCGAGCATCTTGCGGCCCTGCAGCGTATGCGTGACTTCGGGGTGGAACTGCACGGCATAGTAGCCGCGCTCCACGTCGGCCATGCCCGCGATCGGGCAGCTCGGCGTCGAAGCCATGAGCTTGAAGCCCGGCGGCAGCTCGGCAACCTTGTCGCCGTGGCTCATCCAGACCTTGAGCATGCCGTGCCCTTCCGGCGTATGGAAATCCTCGATGCCGTTCAACAGCGGCGTATGGCCGTGCGCGCGCACTTCCGCATAGCCGAACTCGCGGTGGTCGCTCCACTCGACCTTGCCGCCGAGCTGCACGGCCATGGTCTGCATGCCGTAGCAGATGCCGAGCACGGGCACGCCGAGATCCCAGACGGCCTGCGGCGCGCGCAGTTGATGATCTTCGTAGGTGCTCGCGTGGCTGCCGGACAGGATCACGGCCTTCGGCGCGAACGCGCGCACGAATTCATCGGACACGTCGTTCGGGTGGATTTCGCAGTAGACGTGCGCTTCGCGCACGCGCCGCGCGATCAGTTGGGTGACTTGCGAACCGAAATCGAGGATCAGGACTTTGTCGTGCATGGCGGCGGCCGGGATCAGAAACAGTATCGGAGAAGCGGCGCACCGGCTCGGCACGCCGCCTTAAAAACAGGTCCGCGCCGACACACGGCGCGGACCGGGAAATGCGGGAACCGGCCGGCGCGCCTTATGGAAAGGCGGCCGCACGGCCGGTTCGTTGCGGGCGACGCTCGTGCCCCGCCCGCTCGCGCGGGGTTTAGTCCACGTGGTAGTTCGGCGCTTCCTTCGTGATCTGTACGTCGTGCACATGCGATTCACGCATACCCGCCGACGAGATCTCGACGAACTCGGCTTTCTCGTGCAGTTCGTCGATGGTGCTGCAACCGCAGTAACCCATCGAGGCGCGCACGCCGCCGACCAGCTGGAACAGGATCGCGTTGACCGAACCCTTGTAGGCGACGCGGCCCTCGATGCCTTCCGGCACGAGCTTGTCGATGTTGGCCGAGTTGTCCTGGAAGTAGCGATCCGCGGCGCCGTCCTTCATCGCGCCGACCGAACCCATGCCGCGGTACGACTTGTACTGGCGGCCTTGGTACAGGAACACGTCGCCCGGCGCCTCTTCGGTGCCCGCGAACATGCTGCCCATCATGACGGCGCCCGCGCCGGCCGCGAGGGCCTTCGAGACGTCGCCCGAGTAGCGGATGCCGCCGTCGGCGATGGCCGGCACGCCCGTGCCTTTCAGCGCTTCCGACACGTTCGCGATGGCCGTGATTTGCGGCACGCCGACGCCGGCGACGATACGCGTGGTGCAGATCGAACCGGGGCCGATACCGACCTTGACCGCGTCCGCGCCGTATTCGACGAGCGCACGCGCGGCGGCAGCCGTGGCGATGTTGCCGCCAATGACTTCGATGTGCGGGAAATTGCGCTTGACCCAGCGCACGCGGTCGAGCACGCCCTGGCTGTGGCCGTGCGCGGTATCGACGACGATCACGTCGACGCCGGCCTGCGCGAGCAGTTCGACGCGCTCTTCGTTGTCGGCGCCGACGCCCACGGCCGCGCCGACGCGCAGCTTGCCGTGTTCGTCCTTGCACGCGTCCGGGTGTTCGGTTTGCTTCGTGATGTCCTTGACCGTCATCAGGCCGCGCAGCTCGAACGCATCGTTGATCACGAGCACGCGTTCGAGGCGGTGGCTATGCATGAGCGCCTTGGCTTCGGCGAGCGGCGTGCCTTCCTTGACGGTGACGAGACGCTCCTTGGGGGTCATGATCAGGCGGACCGGCACGTCGAGGCGCGTTTCGAAACGCAGGTCGCGGTTGGTCACGATGCCGACCAGCTGCGCGCCTTCCACGACCGGGAAACCCGAGATGCCGTGCTGGCGCGTCAAAGCGATCACGTCGCTGACGAGCATGTCCGGCGGGATCGTGATCGGGTCGCGCAGCACGCCCGACTCGAAACGCTTGACCTTGGCGACCTCGCGCGCCTGTTCGGCGGGGGTCAGATTCTTATGGACGATACCCATCCCCCCCTGCTGCGCCATCGCGATGGCGAGACGGCCTTCCGTGACGGTATCCATCGCGGCGGACACGAGCGGCATGTTCAGGGAGATGTTGCGGGTCAGCCGGGTCTTGAGGCTGGTGTCGCGCGGCAGAACGTTGGAGAACGCCGGGACGAGGAGCACATCGTCGAACGTGAGTGCTTTTTGGATCAGACGCATAGCAAATCCTATGGGCGCAAAAGCGAATTATACGCGATGCGCGGCCGATTTTCACAAGACGAACAAAGGCTTAGAGTGCGGCGCCAGGTTGACGGGGATGCCGGCCGGGATTGCGGGGCCGGTTGCGCGGCCCTCGCGGTGCACGATTCGACAAGACGCACGCGGTGCCGCGCGTTAGCATGCGGGCCGGTTCGATCTAAAACGAGGAAGTGGCGGTATGCGACGCGGTGTAGCTTATGGGGTGATGGCGGGGGCGCTGTGGGGCGCGGTTTTTCTGACGCCGCGCCTGCTTGGGGATTTTTCGCCGGTGCTGCTCGCGGCCGGCCGTTACACCATGTACGGCCTCGTCTCGCTGGCCGCCGTGCTGCCGAGCTTGCGCAGCCTGGCCGCCCGGCTCACGCGGGCGGATTTGACCGAGCTGTTCAAGCAGGCGCTGTTCGGCAACTTCGTCTATTACGTGCTGCTGTCGTGCGCCGTGCATCTGGTCGGCATCGCGCCGACCTCGCTGATCATCGGCATCCTGCCCGTGACGGTCACGCTGGCCGGCGCCGGCGGCCACGGCGCGGTGCCGCTGCGGCGCCTGGCAGGCCCGCTCGCGCTCGTGATCGCGGGCATCGCCTGCATCAACCTCGACCTGTTCACGTCGAGCGCCGCGCACGCGACCACGCTCGCCAGCAAGCTGACCGGCTTGGCCTGCGCGGCCGGCGCGCTCGCGTGCTGGACCTGGTATGCGGTCGGCAATGCGCGCTACCTGAAGGCGCAGCAGCGCTTCAACGGGCACGAATGGTCGGCGCTGTGGGGCATCGTGACGGGGCTGCTCGGCGTCGCGTGCTGGCTCGTGATTCTCGCGCTGCCCGCGCATACCGTGCAGGACGCGCTGCCGGCCGCGCGTTGGCATGCATTCTGGCTGCTGAATCTGGGGCTCGCGATCGGCGCGTCGTGGCTCGGCAACGGACTCTGGAACGCGGCCTCGCAGCGCCTGCCGCTGACGCTGTCGGGACAATTGATCGTGTTCGAAACGGTGTTCGCGCTGATCTACGGCTTCATCTACGACGGCCGGGCGCCGCGCGCGCTCGAACTCGCGGCGCTGGTGCTGCTGCTGGCGGGGGTGTACGGATCGGTGCGCCGGCACGGCGCGCAGCCGCCCGACGAGGAGCGCGCGGCAGCGCAGGCGCAAGCGGCGGCGGCGCTGGACGGACATCCTTGACGGAAACGGGGCGCAACGGCGCCCGGGCCGCCCCCGCAAGCGCGCAGCCGCGTTACCGCGAATCCTTAGGCATCCACTTGCGCCCTTCGACCGACCCTTCGCGGCGCGTCTTGTCCACGCGGCGCTGGCGCGCGGCCTTCGGATCGACGAGCAGCGGCCGATAGATCTCGACGCGGTCGCCGTCGGACAACGGCGCGTCGAGCGGCGCGAGCTTGCCGAAAATCCCGGTTTTCTGACGCGCGAGATCGATCGCGGGGAAACGCGCGAGCACGCCGCTCGCGTCGATCGCCTCGCGCAGCGTCGCGCCGTCGGGCAATTCGACCGGCGCGAGCATGTCCTCGGCCGGGAGCGCGTAGCAAACCTGCACCTTGATCATGGCTTCAACCCTTGCCGTAACGCTGGTCGGCGCGCTTGACGAACGAATCGACGAACGTATTGGCGATATGGTGGAACACCGGGCCGATCAGCTTCTCGAGCAGGATATTGGCGAATTCGTAATGGAGCGCGAACTCGATCTTGCACGCGTCGGCGCGCAGCGGCGTGAACTGCCAGTGCCCGGTGAATTTCTTGAACGGGCCGTCCGCGAACTCCATGTCGATGCGCGTCGGGCGATGCTGCGTGTTGCGCGTCGCGAAGTGCTGCTTGATGCCCTTGAAGCTGATATCGATCCGCGCTTCCATGCCGGTTTCGTCCTGGCGGCGGATCTCTACGCCGCCGCACCACGGCAGGAAATTGGGGTAATCGGCCACGTCGGTCACGAGGTCGAACATCTGTTCCGCCGAATGGCGGATCAGGACGGTTTTTTGAACATCTGCCATGGGCGCGGGGACGAATAAACGGCAACGCCGGCCGGATGGCCGCCGCTTTGCTAAAATCCGGATTTTAAACGAGACTGGGCTCCCTTTCCCTCATGAGCATCATCGAAAATAGAAAAGCGTTCTTCGATTACCACATCGAGGAGCGCTACGAGGCAGGGCTCGTGCTCGAGGGCTGGGAGGTCAAGGCGCTGCGGGCCGGGCGCGGCCAGATCAAGGAAGGCTACGTGATCGTGCGCGATGCCGAGATTTTCCTGATCGGCTCCCACATCAGCCCGCTCCCGGAAGCCTCGACCCACATCCACCCGGACCCCGTCCGCACCCGCAAGCTGCTGCTGCACGCCGAGGAAATCAAGAAGCTGATCGGCAAGGTCGAACAGCGCGGCTACACGCTCGTGCCGCTCAACTTCCACTACAAGGGCGGCCGCGTCAAATGCGAGATCGGCCTCGCCAAGGGCAAGAAGCTGCACGACAAGCGCGAAACCGAAAAGCAGCGCGACTGGGAGCGCGAAAAAGCGCGCCTGCTGCGCTCGTAACGCCCCCTGCCCCCGCGGCTTAGCTTTTCACGGGTTGAGCCGCGCCGTCGCCCGGCGCGCCGCGCTTCACGATGGCGAGCGCCGAAGCGATCATCCCGCTCAAATCCGACAGATTCGACGGCACGATCAGCGTATTGCCCGTCTTGGCCAGATGGCTGAACGCGCCCACGTACTGTTCGGCCACCTTGAGGTTCACGGCCTCCATGCCGCCCGGCGTCTGCAGCGCGTTGCCGATCTTCTGAATCGCCTGCGAGTTGGCTTCGGCCACGGCCAGAATCGCGGCGGCCTGCCCTTGCGCCTGGTTGATCGCCGCCTGGCGCTCGCCCTCTGATTTCTGAATCGCCGCCTCGCGCGCGCCCGACGCGAGGTTGATCTGCTCCTGCCGGCGCCCCTCCGAGGCCGCGATCACCGCGCGCTTCTCGCGCTCGGCCGTGATCTGCGCCTGCATTGCATGCAGGATTTCCTTCGGGGGCGTGAGGTCCTTGATCTCGTAGCGCAGCACCTTGACGCCCCAGCTCGCGGCGGCCTGATCGAGCGCCGAAACGATGCTGTGGTTGATGAAATCGCGCTCCTCGAACGTCTTGTCGAGTTCGAGCCGGCCGATCACCGAACGCAGCGTGGTCTGCGACAGCTGCGTGATCGCCGAGACGAAATTGCTCGACCCGTACGACGCCTTCATCGGATCCATCACCTGGAAGAACAGCACGCCGTCCACCTGCAGCTGCGTGTTGTCGCGCGTGATGCAGACCTGGCTCGGCACGTCGAGCGGGATCTCCTTGAGCACATGCTTGTAGGCGATCCGGTCGATGAACGGCACGACGATGTTGAGGCCCGGCGACAGGGTCGCGTGATAACGCCCGAAGCGTTCGAGCACCCATGCATGCTGCTGCGGCACGATCTTGACCGCCTGCGACACGATGATGAATGCGACGAACAAGACGACCACCCAGATCACTAACGTATCCATTCTCGGCACCGTTTCCATTTTATTTCGCCTCCCTGATTAAATGCGGCACGGAGGACGAGGTTAGCGCGACGGCTTCGCAGCCATCACGAGACAATTGCCGCGTACTGCGCACACTTGATAGAACCGCGCGTCGGCGCGCTCCCCGCTCGCGAGCTCGACGTCCCACTCGCTGCCGCGGTACGGCACGCGCGCATGGCCGTCGTGCCAGTCGGGAATTTCGAGCGTGGCGCCGATGTCGAGATTGATATCGGGGTCGGCGGACGCATCGCGCCGCTGCTTGCGCTCGAAACGCGAACGGCGCAGCAGCAACAGCGCGACGAGCGCCACGACGGCTGCCACCGCATATTGCACGGCCGGCGGCGCGCCGAACGCGTGCGCGAGGCCGCCCGCCACGCAGCCGAGCGCCAGCATCAGCAGATAGAAGGTGCCGACCAGCAGTTCCGCCGCGGCCAGCGCGCCCGCGGCGATCCACCAGGACCACGGATTGAACAGCATCGCCCGCCCCTCCCCAAAATAGACGGCCTCCACGCAGCGCCTTCGGCTTGCGGCCCCCGAGGGGCCGTTTTTCGCCTGAAGGCGCCCCGACGGCGAAAAAAAACCCCGGCTGGACCGGGGTTCCTCTGGGCAAGCGCGCTTGGGCGCCTGCCGCCGACTCGGCGGCGCGCCCCCGATCGGTAAGCACGCCGTTCAAGTCACAACTATACCGCCAAGCGGCATTTATTTCTTCGATGCCGCGAGCGCCTGCCACGTATCGATGATCGTGTCGGGGTTCAGCGAGATCGACACGATACCCTCTTCGCTGAGCCACTGCGCGAAGTCCGGATGGTCGGACGGCCCCTGCCCGCAAATGCCGACATACTTGTCGAGCCTGCGGCAGGTTTCGATCGCGCGCTTGAGCAGGAACTTGACGGCCGGGTCGCGTTCGTCGAAATCGACGGCCAGCAGTTCCATGCCCGAATCGCGGTCGAGGCCGAGCGTGAGCTGCGTGAGGTCGTTCGAGCCGATCGAGAAGCCGTCGAAGTACTGCAGGAACTCCTCGGCCAGGATCGCGTTCGACGGCACTTCGCACATCATGATCAGGCGCAGGCCGTTCTCGCCGCGCTTGAGGCCGAACTTGGCGAGCAGGTCGATCACGCGTGCCGCCTGCTTCACGGTACGCACGAACGGCACCATGATCTCGACGTTGGTCAGGCCCATTTCCTCGCGCACGCGCTTGAGCGCCAGGCATTCCATCTCGAACGCTTGCGCGAAATCCTCGGCGATGTAGCGCGACGCGCCACGGAAACCGAGCATCGGGTTCTCTTCGTCCGGCTCGTAGCGCGAACCGCCGATCAGCTTCTTGTACTCGTTCGACTTGAAGTCCGACAGGCGCACGATCACGGGCTTCGGATAGAACGCGGCCGCGATCGTGGCGATGCCTTCCGTGAGCTTGTCCACGTAGAACGCGCGCGGCGACGCATGGCCGCGCGCCACGCTCTCGACGGCCTTCTTCAGATCCGCGTCGATGTTCGGGTACTCGAGGATCGCCTTCGGGTGCACGCCGATGTTGTTGTTGATGATGAACTCGAGGCGCGCGAGGCCCACGCCGGCGTTCGGCAGCTGCGAGAAATCGAATGCGAGCTGCGGGTTGCCGACGTTCATCATGATCTTGACCGGGATCGCCGGCAGTTCGCCGCGCTGCACTTCGGTCACTTCGGTTTCGAGCAGGCCCGCGTAGATCTTGCCTTCGTCGCCCTCGGCGCACGACACCGTGACCAGCGCGCCGTCCTTGAGCACGTTGGTGGCTTCGCCGCAACCGACCACGGCGGGCACCCCGAGTTCACGCGCGATGATCGCCGCGTGGCAGGTCCGGCCGCCGCGGTTCGTGACGATCGCCGCGGCGCGCTTCATGACGGGTTCCCAGTTCGGGTCCGTCATGTCGGCCACGAGCACGTCGCCCGGCTGCACGCGCTCCATTTCCGACGGGTCCTGGATCACGCGCACGCGGCCCGCGCCGATCTTCTGGCCGATCGCGCGGCCCGTTACGAGCACCTGCGACTGGCCCTTGAGCTTGAAGCGCTGCTCGGCCTTGCCGGCGGCCTGGCTCTTGACCGTCTCCGGACGCGCCTGGAGGATGAAGATCTTGCCGTCGCGGCCGTCCTTGCCCCACTCGATGTCCATCGGACGCTCGTAGTGCTTCTCGATGATGACCGCGTACTTGGCCAGCTCGATCACGTCCGCGTCGGTGATCGAATAGCGGTTGCGCTGCTCGTGCGGCACGTCGACCGTCTTCACGCGGCCCGGCTCGCCCGGCTGCGTGAACTCCATCTTGATCAGCTTCGAGCCGATCGAACGGCGGATGATCGGGTACTTGTCCTGTTCGAGCGTGGTCTTGAAGACGTAGAACTCGTCCGGATTCACGGCGCCCTGCACGACCGTTTCGCCGAGGCCGTAGCTCGACGTGATGAACACGGCGTCCTTGAAGCCCGATTCGGTGTCGAGCGTGAACATCACGCCCGAGGCGCCGACGTCCGAACGCACCATGCGCTGCACCCCGGCCGACAGCGCGACTTCAGCGTGCGTGAAGCCCTTGTGGACGCGGTACGAGATCGCGCGGTCGTTGTAGAGCGACGCGAACACGTGCTTCATGCGGTCGAGCACGTCCTCGACGCCGACCACGTTCAGGTACGACTCCTGCTGGCCCGCGAACGAAGCGTCGGGCAAATCCTCGGCCGTGGCCGACGAACGCACGGCGAACGACAGCTCGCCCGGCGAACTCTTGGTCAGGACGTCGAACTGCTCGCGGATTTCCTGCTCGAGGCGCGCTTGCATCGGCGCATCGACGATCCATTGACGGATTTCGCGGCCCGCTTCGGCGAGCGCCTTCACGTCGTCGACGTCGAGCGACTCCAGGCGCGCGGCGATGCGCTCCGTCAGGTTGTTGTGCTTGAGGAAATCACGGAAGGCGAGCGCGGTCGTGGCAAAACCGGTCGGGACGCGCACGCCGGCCTGGGCCAGCTGGCTGATCATCTCGCCGAGGGACGCGTTCTTGCCCCCGACGATTTCGACATCGGTCATCCGCAACTGCTCGAACGGAATTACATACGCCTGATCCTTTGCGACGTTTGCAGCGTTAGTCATTGAAGCCCCTAAGTGTGTAAAAAATTCACGATCGTGCAAGCGGGCTCGTGCACGCGCGCCGGAAAACGGCGAGCGCGCCTTACACAACCTGTTAGATAAGCCTTCGCGCAGGAATGGCGGCTGAAAAACGGTGGCGGATCGCGCGTCAAGCCGGCGATTCGGCGCTTTTCCGGGAATAGCGATGCGTCGGGCGGCAGGCAGCGGCCGGAGCCGTGGCGCCCCGCAAGGGCTTATCCAACAGGTTTGCCTGGCATTGTACCGTGCAGCCTGCCAAATAGGTGCATCGGCACTCGACGCCGCGCTCGGTTCGCGCCCCCGGCCGCGCCGGGCTTGCCGGGGGCGCCGGGGCGCCTGCTAGAATGACCCGCACAGCGTGGCCCGCCGGGCCGCCGATTTCGACATGCGTCCCTCATGCAACCCACCGTATTCATCGTCTCGGATGGCACCGGCGTGACCGCCGAGACCTTCGCGCACTCGATCCTTTCCCAATTCGATCAGAAGTTCCGGCTGGTCCGCATGCCGTTCGTCGATTCTATCGACAAGGCGCACGCGACGGTCCGCAAAGTCAACGAGACGGCCGAAGCCGAGGGGCGCCGCCCGATCGTGTTCACGACGCTGGTAGACAGCGCCTCGAACGAGGTCGTCAACCATGCCAACGCGTGCGTGCTCGACATGTTCCAGCGCTTCGTCGAACCGCTCGAGCTCGAGCTGGACATGAAATCGAGCCACACGATGGGCCGCGTGCACCAGAACGCCGATACGGACGAGTACAAGAAGCGCATCGAGGCGATCAATTTCTCGCTCGCGCACGACGACGGCCAATCGAACCGCAGTTTGTCGGATGCGGACGTGATCCTGGTGGGCGTATCGCGCAGCGGCAAGACGCCGACGAGCCTGTATTTGGCCATGCAATATTGCGTGAAGGCCGCGAACTACCCGTTGATTCCCGACGATTTCGAGCGCGACAAGCTGCCGAGCGCGCTCGTGCCGTACCGCGACAAGCTGTTCGGGCTATCGATCGACGCGCACCGGCTCTCGGAGATCCGCAACGAGCGGCGCCCGGGCAGCAAGTACGCGTCGTTGGAAAACTGCCGTTACGAAGTGAACGAGGCGGAAAGCATGATGCGCCGCGACGGCATCAAGTGGCTATCGTCGACGCACAAATCGATCGAGGAGATCGCCGCAACGATACTGCAGGAAGTCAAACTGGAGCGCCGAACGTAGTAAGGTTTTTGCCTTTGATTTTGATTTTCAGGGGCATATGAAGCTCTAGGACGGGGCACGGTGTTCGCTGGAGG